>CAIGRB010171306.1:24741-35591 GCA_903798255.1 Fraxinus quadrangulata | reverse complement strand
AAAAAAAAATAAAAAAAAAGATACATATAGAACAACGCCAGTCCACTTATATATATTATCTATTTTTCATTATCATATGTAGAAAGCTATTTATCTAATACATTGATAATAGCAACGCCATACCACTTGTTCATACTGTTTCTTTTATCCACTTTAGGATAGATAGCACTACTCAATAACAATATTTGATTTGTATGGTTACTGCTGCTTCTTACTATACTTTTACCTAATTCTTCATGAACTGGTACAATGTCTTTTATTGGACCAATGTATAAGACCAAAGAATAATCAAGTAGTGATGGTATTGGTGTTGGATGGATCTAATCACCCTAAACTTATATCTAAATTGGTTTTCAACAAAGTTCGAATTAGGATATTTAGTATAATACGGTCTTAAAATATTCTAAGGTAGCTAACTTTCATAACTTATCACAAAATCAACCATAAGTGCAATCAAGATCTTCCCTTTCTATCTCCCCATCTTCTTCTCTTTTCCCCTCCTCTCTTCTCTCCCTTTTCCATATTCCTATATTTTTAATATTTGATTTTATTGCATCCTCCATCAATTTGGTCGTTTTCTTTTACTTTTCTTCCATTCATTTAATTAAAATTCTAGTTCAGGTTCTTGATTGGATTGCTAAAGTTATTTGCCTTGTTTCTATATTTTATGCTTATGTAAACTGTCACAGTTTTTTTTTGGCATGTAATTAATATCATAAACTTTAAATTTTAAGATAGTTTGTAGATTCTAGTTTAAGGCTTCAGGAAGAGGCATATATTGTATGAATTATATTGAGTAGCTCTATGTGAACAAACCCCTGCATATTTTATCAACTTTTAAAACATAGGTTATTTCTCGTGTCGTTTAATCAGTTATTTCGCAAGCGTACAGATATTGATGAGTAATAAAGTGAAGGTTTAAGTTCGAATATCGTCTAACGTAGACTAATAATTTACTACCAATTTTTATTCTAAATCTAAATTTATGTGGTAACAAATTATTAAATCAATAATTTGGATTTTAATTAATTAATCTACGCTTGTAGACTTTTTGGAAAAAAAAAAAAAAAGAATAAATTGGCAATCAGTTGTTCAAAAGTCAAGTATAAACTAAAGGAATTCATGTGATAATTGAAAATTCTAGTGTTCACACAATCCGATTTAATTTTTTATCCTAAATAGACACAATATTTTCATTGGATACGAATAAAATTATCGAACAAAGTTTAAACACAATTATGCAACATAAAGAAATTAAAAATTTTAGTTTTTTAGTTTTTTTTCCATATAACTTATTTTTATCACAAAAATCAAATCTAGATTAAACATAAATATTCCACGGCTTGTAGTTGTAATTGACTCCCTGAGTTGAATCCACTCTATGGAATGATTTGAGCATGGAGATTGTGCATTTTTTAAGAGAGGAAAGGGAAAAAATCTTGTGGATAATGAAATAAGGGTGAAGAGGATGTAATGACAAGAAGGGTTTTAAAACCCCTTCCTCATCATTACCATACGAACATTGCCATGCGATCCATGGTACTGATGCATGCGATCGTAGGGCCAACAAGAAAAGCGTTCTACTTTTCTTAAACATAATCTTCCGATCGCAAGACATGTATACTCATGCGGTCGAATGGCATACTTGCTGAGAAAAAAGTTCTTGCTGATTTCAATGTGCTCTATCATGTCTCTCGATGATCACAAACCTCGATTTGCATGCAAAAAATGTTTTGAAGGTCAATACTCAATAGAAGCCGTGTAAATTACTTGAGCAGTCACCTTATTCCCAAAATCCACATTTGAGTATATTTTGGCTCCAAAATCTCGTTTTTGCCCCTAAAAATCACAATTTCACACTTTCGTACACGAGTAACATCCAAGCTCTGGATGGCTATACAACGCATATGCAAGTCTCCTAAGCATGTACAACAACCTCAGTGATGTTTGGTGAGGGATAAAGATGTCATCCACCACCGTAATAACAACTCACTCTTTTCAATATCAATTAGTGGACATCAGCTTGCTAGAAATGGTTTTCCCAAGATCACCCGCATGTTTTGATTATCTTTTACATCAGTGATGATGAAGTCAAATGGAAAGATGAAATTCTCGGCTTTCTGAAAATATCCTCAACCGTTCCCCATAGATGTTTGATTAATATTTTAGCCAGTTGTAAAGATATTGTAGTTGCCTTCGACTCTCCTTAACCTAATTTTCTATATACAGATAATGACATTAGGTTAATACTTGCTCCAAAATCAGTCAAAGCACAAGTATTATAATAATTTCATATAAAGCAAGGTAGCCTGGACTCACGGATCTTTTATCTTAGGGGAGAGCTTGTCGAGAGATATAGTGATGCATTCTTTAGTTAAGGTCATAGTTTGATTGACTCGATATAATGGATATTTTCCGTGAATTTATGCACCATGTCATTCCAAGATGTGATGCTTCGACACTAGTAAACAAAATCAATCTCGTGTATCATTCTTTAATGTATGAAAAAAAAAATAGAAGCATTCGAAATACATCCAGTGACATTTCTTCATGATTGATGACTTTACTTAGATATAAAATTCTCGTATATGCTCATGTAGATTTTCATGTGTTTTCCTGTAGAACTTAAAGTTTTGATGATTTTGGAACATGTTGATGGTATATGATCGAAGATAATAGTTGTCTGCTTAAAGGAAGAATAAATGATACTGGACTGAGTGTTTGTTGGGATAGGGATCAAATAGTCCCCAACTAGCATATCTTTATCGATGACCTCTATAACTGGCTGACCGAACGGTAACTGATTTTCAACCATTTTTAATTTCCTCTCTCTTTCCCTTGCAAATCTCTATTGTTTTCTCCTTTGCCTAAAGTTTTTTCGAACTCGAGAGAAGATCGAGTTCATCAGAATCTTGTATGAACGGTTATATTACACCTATAAAGAACACAATACAAAAGAGAGATCGTGTAAATAATGAGTATCCATAAACAAAATAAAAGTTTGAATCCAATGAAGAATCAATAAATTCAATTTATAAACTTTATTTCCCGACAACAACGCTAAAAACTTTTTCCGGTAAAATATCACATGCATATAGGGTCGTGGACAATTAATAGT
The DNA here is from genome assembly GCA_903798255.1 of Fraxinus quadrangulata. NCBI lineage: Eukaryota > Viridiplantae > Streptophyta > Magnoliopsida > Lamiales > Oleaceae > Fraxinus > Fraxinus quadrangulata. The sequence continues at coordinate 32,473 of CAIGRB010171306.1, read as the reverse complement.
TTTAAGAGTAAAAGTATCATCCAATAAGGAATAAGCTCTAAATTGAATTGTAATAATTCAATGTCGAACTCGAATGTAATCGTAACAAATGACGTTATTTGATTTTATTTGTTTATTACTAATGTTATCCTATTTATTATCTAAAATTGTATGAAAACTATGTTCATATTTGTCTACCATTAATCTAAAATATTGTTTGCTACAATAAGATTCTGTTAGATATTTTTCATCATTTTGCATGTTCTTTTGTTTGCGAATGTTTTGCCGTCCCGACTAGAGTTTGCCGCCCCGACTAGTGTTTGCCGCTACGCATCTGTCAGGTTGCGGGGGTCGAGGGGGCAGCACCCCCCGTGGGGCCCCCGAAGAGAATTTTTTTTTGAATAGGTGTATGATGGTTGTTATCATGTCAAGCATCTATTCGTTTTAAATTTTCTTCCAACAGATGCGTTCATTCATTTCTAAGAACACACTTATTCAAATGGTTGCCTCCACTTCTATATATTCTGGGCGAATTCTCATTTGCAAATACATTAAAAAAAAAAACGATTCTTCTCTCTTTCTCTTGGCATCATCAGTTTCTTTATAGAGTGTCTACTTGGTTTGATCAAATAGTCACAATTTGAATCAAACGCCTCCATTGTATCCTGAGAGAGATTTTCTTTCATCCCCACTCGTGACCTTGTTGGATAGGGTAGATACTTCTTTTAAAAGATAACGTTTTTCGTGCCTTGGAGTTCATTATTTTTTCAGATCTTCCTACATATTAACAAACAGATTCTTCACCACATATTTACTCAATAAAATATTCTATACACAAACCAATAAATTTACTTTAAATTTCAAACACACATTCTCCAAAAAATACTATTCATTACTCCATTTTCAACACAATAATGGGTGACAATAAGGCCTATATATGAGAAAGATGTGTTGGCATTTCAAAACCACCTATTCTTCTCCTATTCCACCTTTCGACCTATTTGAGGGTTGGAACATGAATCACTCTATGAATTTATGATGCTCTACATGAATCGTCATACATACACATCGATTTTGTATTAGATGAGTAGAAATTAACTTTAATAATGTGATTTTGAAGTAGTTAATAATTTTAATAAAAAAATTCCAATCCCGATACCAAAGGCTCTAACCACGTTGGTTTAAAAATATTGTTTAAAGCTAAGTAATAATTTTTGTTTGAGCATAAACTAATGTTCAAATTTGGAACTATTTGATAAGTATATTTTGTACACTTATATAATCCATTAAATTGGAGTATTTGTTAGTGATTTAGATGAATTATAACTTAATTATGTATTAATTATGCTTGTTAGATTGAATCAATACAAATTGGTGGAATTGGAAGAAATCAACGAGAAACCAACAAAATGGAAGAAATCCTAAGTTCGATGACCAAAGTGAAAACTTCTAATAGTTTATTAGACAAAAAATGATGATTGAAGATCGTGTAAGATCAACTGAATGAAATTAGAAGTCAAATAAGAGGAAAAAAATTGAATTAAAATCAATTTCCCGCCGAACAATTGATGCTCCAATTTCCAGCCTTAAATTGAAACCTATTTATCGAATAGTAAACGTTCGAATTGGAGGAATTTTATTTGTTAAATAATTGTAGCTCTTCGAATTAGATTTTCAACTAACTTTGAATCACTTCAATCGAATATTAGGAGAGAAAATTATGAAAAAATACTGATAACTGCTCGAAAACAACACTGCGAGCTCGAGCTAATAAATTCCCAAACTCAATGCCAGTTCAGTAGTAATGTGTGTGTGTACCAAGTATAATGGCGTCTAGACACCGTTGCAATTTTATTAGACAATCTGATTTTATTTTTTTCTATTCAAACTCTTTTGGAATCCAAATTGGAAATAATTTCACCCAATTTTCGTCTCCTATAAATACCAAACATGGACAGTCATTGAAAAAACTCTTTCTAGCCTCTTAATACCATATCAAATCATCAAATTCATTAAGAAAATAAGGTCAATTGATATATTTTGAGATAGAAGAACTCAAAGCAAGAATTAAAGGTCAATTTCATTAAGAATTTGAAGAATTCAACCTAGATTTGAATATCAAAATTTTTTACATTCTTTCATGATCAGGGTGGTGATTTTTCATTATTCTTTTTGTTTTAAATCATAAGAAATCATGCTAGGCTAAATCCTTAATTGTATTGGATGAGAGGACCCTATTTTTTATTTATTTCAATTCAAGATTAGTAGTGTAGTTGATTCTTGGGTTTCTTGATTAATCTTGTATTCCCATTGCATTATTTAATTGCATAGCTAAAAATTAAACAATTAGTTACTTGTTGTAGTATTTGAAGACTCACAATAAATCTAGAACACGACAATGTTAACACATGGACAATAGATGATAGGAATAACAATTTCGCGTATACAATCATAAAAATAATGTGATTTATTGCTTTCTGATCATTCGGATGCAGACTAGGAATATGATCTGATCGTGATTAGAATAGAATTAATTTATCTTGAAAAAGAAAGTTAAATATCTTAGCTTTATTGATATTTCAAATTCCATACAAAACTAGTAAACTTGAATTAAATTTTATTTTCTATGGAATTATACTCTTAACTTATCAAATTTATTACTTGTCAATGATCGCGTACGCTTATAGGATTTTCTTGATCAGATCTCGTGCTTCAATTTGGTTGCATTTGAAAGAGGAAAGTATTTAGTGAAAAATTTATTAATAAGGTTACTCTAATGAGTTTTAGGCTATAGCAAAAAGCCTCAAACCAACAAACCTCGCCCTTTTCGACTATGGGGAGGAATTCACCATCCAACGAGATCTAACAACCTTCAAGCTTCTTTCTTGATAGTGTCATCATAACATATCAAAACAATTATGATCAGTTTGAACTTTCTCAAGTCTCATCAACTTATCACTCAACATAGCTATGATCCAATGGTATCGTACATCAATGTGCTTAGATCTTGCATGAAAATTGAAAATCCTAATAAGATGAATAAAATTCTGGCTATCAAAAAATAACCATACCTCTGCTTGAAACCAAGTGTTATCATAAACTTCATAGTCCATAGAAAATCTTTAGTCGCCTCTGTTGATGTAATAAACTCTACCTCTGTCGTATAAAGGACAATACAGTTCTGAAGGTTCGATTACCAAGCTATAGTCCCACCTGCAAAAGTAATCAAATAACCTTATATAGACTTACAGATATCCAGAGATCTCCTGTCATAAATGCATATGTATATTGAACTAACAACGGTTGTTCATTTCTAAAACCAGGTCTTAGATTAGAAGTGCCTTGAAAATACCTAATAATCCATCAATCTGAATTGGTTAAAAAGATGAGAGCTAATCACCTTAGCGTATTCCATACCTTAGCCTTATTAATACTGAACCTCTCAAGCACTTTCTTAATATACTATGTGACAAATAAAACTTCTTATCACTCTTGTTAGGACTAATTCTTATGTCATGGATTTTCTTTGCTGGCTCCAAGTACTTCATAGTAAAAATCTTATTAAACTGCTTCTTCAACCTATAAATTCTTGAAGCATTCTTACCAATAATCAATATATTATCAACATAGAATCATAATTAAAGAATTTCTGAACAAATATACAATGATCAAAAGTTGATTTCCTGTAGCCTTGCTATCCCATAATAGACTCGAACTTCTTATACCACTGCATCGATGCTTGCTTCAAACCGTAAAGAATTTTATTTAGCTTGTACATCTAATCTTTTTTCCCTTTCACTCTGAAAACATCTTGCTTCTCCATTTAAATCTCTTCCTCCAAATAACCATGAAAGAAGGAAGTTTTCACATCCATCTTCCAACTTCTAAGTCAAGACCAGCTGTTAGGCCAAAAACAATATGAATATATGACATCTTTATAACTGAAGAGAAGATCTTGTCAAAATAAATATATTTTCTATAACAAAGCTTTGTATTGTGACTATGAAGTGAAATCATTTTGCTTAGGTGGATGCACTAACTCGAATGTGTGGTTATCATGCAATGACAGCGTTTCATCTTACATGGCCTCAACCCACTACGTCTTATGTCGATCTTTTATGACATTTGCATAACTCTCAGCTTTTTTCCCACTAGTAAATAATATATATTGCTCTGCTAAATACTACCTGGAAAGATGCTAGTATCTGGTAGACCTCCTAAGTGGAGGCTCTAGTATAATCTCTAGCACTCTCAACTGTATATCAGTCTTGTCATATGCTTGAACCTTCAAAGGAGCATCAATAACACATATATCTTGGTGGCCATTACAAACATTATCATGAACCTAAGCTGGCAAATTCTTCAAAGGAACCAGATCCAAAGCAATCAAACTATGATTTTATTGAGGCACAAATTTCTCTACATTCGCAATATCCTAAATTGTCGAATTTTCAACAAACACGACATCTAAGCTTCTTACGATTCTCAGGTGGATCATAAAGCTTATATCCAAACTCATGTTGTTAATAACCAAAGAGTACACACTGTCATGTTTTTACATCAAGATTGGATATCTCATTTTTGGGAACATGTAAAAATGCTTTACACCCAAACACACCCTAGTGGTCATAGGAAACATCTTAACCAATCGAAACTCCATCTAGTATATCATACTATAAGGGAACACAAAGTGTAATATTCAATATATGTACGATCATGTTCAGCGTCTTACCCCCAAAAGAATCTTCGCAATTGGACTTGAGAAAAGTAAACATTTCATTCTCTTTAATAGTGTTTTGTTCATCCTTTCAATTATGTCATTGAAATGAGGAGATTTTGGAGTTATCTTTTGATGTCACACCCACTAAAAGGACCATGATACTTTCTTCCATTATAAATAGCCTTGGATTATTCCCAATTATCTCTCAACTAGGGCATAAAATTATTTGAACACGATCAACACTTATTCTTTTAACTTCAAGGTATAAATTCATAACTTCCTTGAATGATCATCAATAAAGGTTACAAAGTAATCGGAGCCGTCAAGTGTTCTCGTCTTCATAAGATCGCACAAATTTGAATTTACCAAATTCATGATCTTTAAATTTGGAAAAAGAGAGAAATTCTTGAAAGACACTCTATTCTACTTCTGAGACAAACAGTGAGTACACCATTTCAAGTGTGTACATTTTCAGTCTACTTAGTACACTTTCCTTCCTCAATGTTGCTAAACTTTTCTCAATCATGTGAGCAAGCCTCTTATGCTACAACTCTACTATGCCATCATGCTATGTTGTATTAATAATATTGCTAGAGAGATTTGTCTACAAAACGTACAATGTAAAGACCTTTTTGCTTGAGCCACAAATATAGCACCCCAAGTGAGGTTCTTCTAGCAATTATTGAAGGTACTGCCATACTCATCATGATTAAGTTCCTATAGAAATCAGGTTCAAACGGATGTCTTGAATATGTTTTACATCTCTAAGAACCAACCTCTAGCCATTATTCATCTCCAAATACACATCTCTAATACCAATGACTTTAACCAACCCATCATTATTCATATTTATAGTTCCAAATTGCCAGATCTATAGGATTTAAAGAAATCCTTCCAAGATATAGCATGAATGGATGCACCACAATCACCCAACTGATCACAAGACTTGCAAAATTGATCATCTCATCATCATAAATAACAAATAAGTCTGTAGGATTGGTGGTAGCAGCTCTATCATCACCATTTTTACCATCATCGTTTTTCGCTTCATTCCATTTTTAATTCTTGCTTTCTTTCTTTCATTGCATGTAATGTTGCTTGATGTCTTTCTTATTTCCACAATGATAATATTTGACATTCGCAAACTTTTTTGACTTATTCTGTCTCTATTCTTCGAACTTCTTCTCTTAATTCTCTCATCTCTTTTCTTTAATCAATACCTCTTATTGTAGAGAGGATCTTGTGACTTTCTTTTCATATCTTTATTTAATAGACTATTATTTGTCAAATCCATTGTTATGACACCATATGGAACACACTTAGATAATGAAGCTCTAAACGTTCACGAGTCTAGTAATAAACCAAGCAACTATAACACATAGTTCATCATCAAACTTAATGCCAATTCCAACCAACCAATTAATAATTCCTTGAAATGTATTCAGATGATCAGTTAAAAGAGTTATGTTCTTGATATATCATTGCTATCATCTGTTTAATCAGAAACATCTTATTATTTCTAATATATCTAGTATACAACTATTCAACCTTACTCCATAGAGTACGAGTATGTGTCTTCCCACTATTCATTAGTAGACACTGATAGGTAGTAATCTTTCACGTAAAGAAGATCCTCCAATTTTTCTTTCCATATTTCATAATTTAAACCATTCAAGTTAATCATTGTACTCATATTTACTTCTAAAAGCTAAAATCCTAATATGAGAACTTGGCTCTAATACTACTTTGTCAAGAGAGATACACACAGATAAATAATGGGTGAATGTTGTAATTATTCAATAATCATGCTAGAACAAGAATCACATATTCTAATTGATAATTTATAATTCATACATGTGAAAAATATTTTTGTTTATGAATATTACCAGCTAGATCTTCTTCTCCTTATTCCTAAAATATAATCAACCATCAATGGGGCAAGCCAAAATGATATGGAGAGGAGAGAGTACATATCCTTTATATAGGAAATTATTAAGTGGTCTCATTACCTAACTAGAGTTTATATAATTTCGACCCACATACTTAAAATTATCATATTTTAATAATAAGGCACGTAAGGTGTACAACGGTCCAAGTGATCACTAAACATATTGGGCATAATCACAGTATCATTACAAATCATTTATCTAACACGTAAAATTCACAATCAAATGAAAGCTCACATAATAGAATTATTCTAACATTCTCCCACTTAGACAAACATTTGTTTGCTACAGAACATAACTTTTAACATCTGGGTCAGACTACATAGGTGGCCACACAAGTATACACAACATGATCCAGTCCAACAAAAATGTCAACATCGAAAATGGAAGCCGTAACATCAATCAAACGATGTGAGACCATTCTACAGCTACAAATAACAACATCCTTATCGACATGGATCTCCATCCTCCAACCAATGTGGTAGTATGCAGTATGAACTTAGCACCAAATGTGATTAAAAAAACTATGCTAATTCATATCGGTCTTCAAAATGCTTTCAATCAAAATGAAATCACATGTCTCTAAAAGAGATCCATCTTATATCTTTAATTGTCTTATCTCGAGATCAAATAATATCATAATGAAAGACATAAGTCAAATGCATGCTCAAAATAATTTATGGATAGGGAAAAATATATTTTATTATTGGAAGGGGCTATACCCGAAGAACATATAGGTTGCCTACGTACCCCATGAAGGGATCAAGCCAAAACGTAGTTCTTTTACATAAATAACTCCCACTAACCAAAAATATCAAAGGTTTCCACAATACCCATATTAGCAACAAGTGTCATAAAAACTTTAGGAATGAGTCCGTTAGTTAAAGGATCTGCAATCGTCATCTCTGTATTGATATACTCTATTTTCGTCTGCCCTTACTTGACTCCGTCTCTGACTACCAAACATTTGATATCAATGTATTTTGATCCACTAGAACTTTTATTATTTCTTGACAAGAACATTGATGTGCTATTATCACAATAAATAGTGATTGGCTTCGAGATGGAGTTTGCCAGAAATAAAATT
>CAIGRB010171306.1:0-24658 GCA_903798255.1 Fraxinus quadrangulata | reverse complement strand
ATTCTCTTTCTAGCTCATTCCTTGGACACTGAGCTTTGTTAAACTTATCCTTTTTTATGATAGGTACATCACCAAGTGCACATTTCTGCATATTGAATCTTTCTAGAACGTGTTATATATAAGCCTTCTGAGAAAGTCCTAACACGCCACGATTTATATTACGATGTACCTCAATGCCAAGTACATAAGTAGCTTCTCCAAGATCTTTCATTTCAAAATTAACAGATAATATTTTCTTTGTCTTATGAAGTAACCCCAAGTCACTGCTAGCAAGTAAAATGTCATCAACATACAGGACAAGATATTTCTCCCGCTAGTTTTGAGATAAATATATTGATCAACTGTATTTTCAACAAAACCAAGAGAAGTCACAACTTTGTCAAACTTCAAATACCATGATGCCTACTTGAGACCATATAAGGATTTATTTAACTTACATACCAAGTTTTATTTTCCCTTCACAATGAAACCTTCAGGTTGTCTCATGTAAACCCTTTACGAAAGATCTCCATTCAGAAGAGCCTTCTTAACATACATCTGATGAAGCTCCAAATTATAATGTACCACAAGTGTCTTGATAATTCGAAAAGAATTTTTGGATGAAACAAGTAAAAAGGTTTCATTATAATCAATGCCCTCTCACTGAGTAAACTCTTTTGCAACCAATCTCGCCTTCTTTCGTTCAACATTCTCTTTTGAGTCCAATTTTCTTTTGAAGATCCACTTGTTATCTATGCGTTTAACATCCGAAGGAAGTTCAACAAGTTCCCAAACTTTATTCTATTCCATAAAATTCATTTCATCTTCCTTAGCATTTATCCATTTATATGACTCGGGATTTGTTAATGCTTGATTGAAAGTAACAGGGTCAACAATATGCCCAACATTAAAATCACTCTCCAACAAATATGTAATATAATTACTGGGCAATGCAGATCGTCTTTCCCTTTGCGATCTCCTAACTTGTGGCTCAGGAACTGACTCAATCGTTGTAGGTGGAGAAACCTGAAGTTTCTCTTGGCGCCCAGGTTCTTCATTAACAATTTCAACTGGTTGTGGTATAACTCTCTCCTGTATAACAGGAACTTGGACAATTACTGGGCTCGATTCAACAATAAATTCCTTCAATGTAGAACTTCCACCTTCACCAAAGTTATTTTCCAGAAATTTAGCAGTGATTAACTCAACAATTCTGGTGCAACGGTTTGGACAATAGAACTTCTATCCTTTTTGATCTGTCTGAGTACCCAATGAAGTAACCATGAGTGGATTTTAGGTCTAATTTTCTCAAATGGATTATAAATTCTCACCTCAACCGGACATCCCCACACTCATAAATAAGCCAAACTTGGATAGAAACTATGATAAGAATTGTACCTCTGATGAATTCTGCAAACTTCTTTACTGATTCTCGAACTCCAATGATCACGATCTGCAATCCAAGCTGTCCAATTGTCCAGCCTCCAATGGTGATCCACACAGAGAACAAGAATGACGGCTAGGATTTCTTTTCTTGTGCTAGCAAGAATAATAGAAAAATCCATACATATTCTCAAACTCTAGTAGCATATTAATATAAGTCCAAGTGGGCTCGGCCCGTCTCTCAAACTTAACCCAATCCAATATTTAATTAATCAAATTAATTAAGTATGGTCCATGAATTAATTAATCCAATTAATTAATTCGGGTCTATTATTAAGCAACTCAATTAATTAATTAATTGGTAAATATCATTCTTCTGGTTCTCTTTTATGTGTGACCCATTAGGTTCTCGATCAAAATGCCTAATGACGTGAATTATTATTTTGATCTAATCAAAATCGATAAATTCAAATAGCCTTTTTAATTTATCACTGATTCACATTCGTCGTCCCAAATTGACATCTAACAATGTGTCGGGCAACACGTGTGACAGAAAATGTCATGTAATGTGACAAACCAAACTTGTTCGTTTACCATGAAACTATAATCCTTTCATCAATGTGATCCGATCAATTACGAGATATGGATATGTGTCAATCTCGTTTATCGATCATTTCTTTTATCCCACTGTTAAGTTAGTATAAGTCGAAAACTCATTTTCGACTTATGAGTTCATTTTGGCCAAGGATTTCATTACCAACTTAACTGGATAAAATGTAGATCATAATCACTTACTATCTAAGAGTGACGAATCCTCTATTGATCATTCACAACCTTCATATGATTCTTGACATACCCGAACGATGCTGTATTAGCGACCCTTGGCAGAGCAACATCCAACACCACCAAAGTATGACCGTCCTCATATAAGGCACTATGATGATCTCAAGTCAAAGGACCAATTCCACTACCGAACATTAGAGATTAACCACTAACACTCAGATAGTTATCCATGTGGAATCTCCCAGTGGGTCTCCAATATTTTGTTCTATAACAAAACATCCACGTGTTCATTCAAGTGTCACCACACTTTAGCTTGTGAGATCAGCTACTTACTTCACAAGTAAAAATGACACACGTGATGGTCTATCCGTAATAACGATATCCGTATCTCGTTATTACTTCGACCACGGACGATTTAAGATTCAGTCATATGTAATTTGTATCTCACAATCACAACTCCTTGTGATTAACAAATCACCAAGACTTGAATCTACGGATTCTATTATTTAATTTATTAGAATATAAATTCAATTAAATAATAGATATTGCCATTAATATACATCGATTATATATATTTATTTAAAGTGTTTATGTCCTAAGTTGATTGCATTTAGGGCATAACACTTACACGAACAATATCACACTATTTTGGAAGATGAAGTCACACAATATTAGCTTTTACATTACAACTATGATGGTAGATTCCTTACTGAAAGTATAAGAGAAATTCAGAGGCCAAAGACGTATATTCAAAGGAAGAATGAATTTGTATAACCTCTGCTTATTCACAATATAGCATTTTCCATTGTAACCATGAATTTGATGTCTCGAACAATAGTTAGTTATGTTGAACTAAGCAATTCAAACTACTCGGCAGTTCTACAATGCATAACTTGCGACTTTAATATGCAATAGAGTCTCTCGCTATCATCCTCCTCCTTAGCTACAATTTGGTCTCATAGGTGAATGCGCAAAACAATGGCCAAAGGAATCGTTGGTGCAACATCTGGTTTTGGCTTTCAGTCGAATCCATCCAAAACATGGTTTTGGCCAAAGGACGTGGCTGATCAAGTTATGTGCAATTCGAATTACAATGACCTTAATCTGAGAGAACGTTACAAGAATGAGTGAACATGTTAAATAGGTTGAATTTTTCCAAGAATTCACATTTGTTCGGTTGCTAAAATAAGCAATCTGGGAAAACGGTGATATGTCAAAAAAAATAAAATAAACAAGAAATAGTAAACCTACCCATCCATGTTCATCCTTGTACAAAAGCAGAAATGTGCCCGACATTTAAACTGGAAAACAAGTTATTGATATATAAGATAATCAACAAGTAGAACAATACTTTATTTAAATTTCTAAACATGGTCATAATTCTGCATGAAAAATAGACAAAATAATATGACCAATGTCTATAAACTGGTTCATTCATTCTAGATTAGTCTATGATCGATTGATAAAATAGAAAACCTACACGTATTGTGGAAACATCACAACATTTTCTACTATCCAAAAACATAGTCGATAGATAAAATTTAATCATTTTTCGATCCTAGAGCTTCCTCTCTCTCCTTGCACTATGTGGCACAAGTTCGTAGTCGGTTTCGTATCCTTCAATTTGTGGGATGCCTTGATTTTGGGGATTACAGGGTTTCAGATTTTGATTCTTGAATGAATATGGTGAGGGTTGAAATTGAGGGTTCATTTGTGGGATGGGACATTGGTGATATTGAACCTTAATTGTGTTAATTTGATTGGACTTGTTTGGTAGAGAGATATAAGCTCCCAAAATAATTAATTCATGATTTCAGCAGCATTTTATGTTTCACTTTTTACTGTATAAAAAGTAGTATTAATAGGATTAAAAAAGAAAATTGGGATTGTATTATATGAATTAATATTTAAAAATGGAAAATAGGTGTAATTCCTCAAAAAGAAGAAAAACCCAACATTTGTTTATGGCAATTTCAGGTCCAATGGATCTGATTCATTCGGTAGAATGTTTACTATGTACTATAGCCCATATTTTTTGGGCTGCGATAATGGTTTTTAAGGAATTTTTGGCACCTTTCTTCAGCAAATTGGATTGTGTGTACGGACAATGATGTTGGATTGCCCATGGTAGCCAAAATGTAAATTTTTTTGTTGAAAAATAATCAAAATGTGACTTTTTGTTGTAACGAGTGAGTTAAATGGTTGGGGTGTAACAAGAATTTAACTCTTTTGTTGAAATGTAACGAGACTGCAACCTTCTTGACATATACAATGTTTTTCCAATATATTTTAATTTATTTTTCTTTTAGGTGCAAAACCTAAATTCCCCTTCTAGGAAGTGCTACAATTGAATTATCAAGGTAGACCAGCAAACTCATAAGTTGGGGGACATATTTGTGCCTCAAATATCACTCATTGGTTACAAATTCTGCAAAAAATAAAAAAACGCAACACAAGAAATATTTGCAACATGACGTATCAAAATTAATATTTATTTTCAAGAAAAACAAATTTTACTTCTTGAAATCAGTATTCAAACCCCCTGGACAAATAATATTCATGTGTGTCTGTTTGTCAAAGGAAGAGAGCCTATGCAAACAGTTCACATGATTGGTAGGTATGTTGTTAATTCTTGCATTTAAACCTGTTTTTCTCCAAGCTAATACTAGCTGGCAGTCTGCACACTCCAGTCTTTTGAACTATGCATACGTTTTACTTGTATTTATAAACTGTTTATAAATATCAAGTAATGTTTTATCCATATGGAGACAAACAAATAATATTCAGTTATCTACAACTCATTTCTACGTATTTATATTGAAAAGAACTTAGGGTTGGTTTGATTGTAAATGTGAAATTTGGGTGAAAAGAAAATGAATTACAGGAAATTGAATTGCCTATAATTGTTTTCTTGAGAATTGTTAATTAATTATCTTTGATTGAAATAATTTTTCACGTGAAAAATATTTAAATTTTGGATATTTTGTTGTTCGTTTGGCTTTGTTTTTTATGGAAACTGTTCATTAAAGAGATTTTTTTTTTTTTATTTGCGATTGGTAATAAAATATGTTTCCATTCCCATATATTATATATATAGGGTTTAGTTCTTAAGAGAGACTAACATGCACTACATCAAGATTATCAAGATGAATGAGCAACCCACTAATATGATTTTTTTGATTATTCATAATAATTTCGCCAATGAGTTGAAAAGTACTAAGTGCACTCGAATTTATCATGCTAGTCCTTAGACTCCTTACACTTTTTATCGTAGTCTAGTGAGTTTTTACATATTTATTACGTTAAGGCTATGTTTGATAGCCCATTTTTTCTATGGAAATGGAAATGGTTGTTTGATGGATTTTATTTGTCCCCCATGTGCACCAATTGCCCAAAATGAAGGAAACCGTTTATTTAGCTTATGTTAGTCTGTCTAAGAACTAAACCCCAATTAATGGCCAAAGAGTCAAAATATTTTAGTATGAAAATTCAAACTTCAGGAGAAGGAAAAACAAAAATTATTTGCTGGAATTTTTAAGAAATGCTGTGTACAATCATTAAATGGGTGTAAATTTACACCCTCTCATATTAAGGTGGGGTCCTTTAATGACTGTAAAAGTGGGTTTTTTAGGAATTTTTAGTGGTTTGTCGGGTGGTGAGAAGACGGACAGTCAGAACATTATGTACTGGATATATGTTGCCATAATGCCATGTGGGTAACAATGAAATACCATATGCAGATGTAAATGTCATGGGACATAGATTCAGGAGAGTTGGAAGTCCTTTGATTTAGACGTCCCATTTTAGGTGATATTTTATTGGTGAATTTACAAAAATGACCCATTCTATTCTTACTAATTGAAAAGTGTCTAATTTTGATAACTCTTATAAAAATAGTCAATTTTGGTACCAAATTGTCTATTATACTCTCAATGAAAAATGAATTTTTTTTTTATTTTTTTCAATTTATCACGAATTTCAAGAAAAACAAGTAACTTCCATGAGAAGTTATATTAATTCTAGTTAATACATAATAGATTCGTTTGTTTTTATTATTTATTAGGTATTGCCCAATAATTTTGAGAAAGAATAAAAAAAAANGACCAAGGATTTGGTGAAAAAATGAAAAAGATGAAGTACAAAAGTCATTAACACTACAAAAATAATTACATGCTCCCAATTATCAGAAAATCATATAATTTCATTTCGAAAAATTTAATCCTATTCACATTTGCCGTTGATTAGACTTTACACAATTCTCGGTAAATCGTAATTTTTCTTTGAAATCTTTTTTTTTTTTTTGGATAAATTTTGTTTAATTGTTGTTATTCTTAACATTTCATGACGTTCTTTACATTTTAAAAGCTATTATCGACATTTGGACCATATTTATCTTGACACTTAAGACTTCATTTGTTTACAATGAAATCTCGTTCTGAATATGAAAGTTCTCTACATCTCATAATATTTTTGACATTTTAAGTATACTTCTCGATATTTTATAAATATTTTATTTACTCACTTATATGAAGAAATGAGCATTTAATACATGATTGATATGATACTTTTTAAAATGAGTAGTCTATGTTATGTGTGAAGTTATTATTGGTCAATACAATTTTTAATTATATAAATAATTTTGCCTTGATTGTGAAATTTAAAATTATTAATGAGGGTATTTTGGTCTATATTATAGTAAAATGGATATTGAAGAAATTTTGGACAATTTTGCTAATGACTATATAAAAGTTGACATTTTTTGCGATTTCCTCTATTTTATTTTATTGGTATTCTACTATTCCTCATAGCATTATTCTTTTGCATAATAAAATTTTCATGGAAAAAATCGATTTGATAATTATTTGAAAATATAAATTTGGTAGAAATCAATTTTTTAACTAGATAATTAGGACTCTAGTCAATCAAAATGTATCTTAATCTAATTTATTCAAGCATTTTTTACATCTTCTTATCCACTAGTTGCTAAGGAATTAAATATTTTGCATCTTTCAGAAGATTTAGTAAAATGGAACAAAGAAAAATAATTCATATAGTTTATTTTTAGTTTATTGAGTAAACAATTGCACTATTTGTAGAAGATATGCAACCTTATCCTTTCAAAGAGCAAAATAAGTGACAAGACACCTGTGAATCAGTCCGTGCAATATCCATACTTTTTTTAAAAGTATTAACATAAATAGTTAAAATTTTAATTTTTAATTTTATATACATATGGTACTCTTTTTCTTTTGTAGCAATAAAATTGATAATTCAAGTCAGAATGAGGTAGGTTAAAATTCAATGAGAGAACATTTATGTCGTGTTATTACTTCATATGACCAGCCCCATTAACTATCTTCCAGAGGAGTTGTTGTCGCAGTTTAATTTATCTGAGAAATAAAATAATTAAATTTGTAATTAATGATTTTAGCTCAAAGAAATCTCCGTCCCAGGGGAAACTCTGACAAAGCTAGTGCAGGAATAGCTGTAAACGAGTTAGCAACTGGGCAAGTTGATAAAACAAACTA
Organism: Fraxinus quadrangulata; assembly: GCA_903798255.1. NCBI lineage: Eukaryota > Viridiplantae > Streptophyta > Magnoliopsida > Lamiales > Oleaceae > Fraxinus > Fraxinus quadrangulata. The sequence goes on along the minus strand of CAIGRB010171306.1, from coordinate 16,985 downwards.
AAAGGTAAAAGTCATATTAAAAAAATAAGTATACTTTTATTTCTGTATTGTTGAATATGTGATTCAAATTTCGACATTGGTTTGTATTTTTGAATGAAAGAGGAGTTAAAGAGGTGAAAAAGTGACTTAGATATTTTGGGCGCCAATTGATGTACCAAATTGAAGTTATTTATTGAAACTCAGCGCTTGGGCACTCTATCTAGCGCGAGGACCGCCGTTAGTTTTTCGCCCGCTGCTGGCTTGAGCGGCAGCTTTATTCGGGAAAAATTTATTTCCTTATTTTTGACTCATTTTTTATCCTATTTCCAACTACAATATATTCTTTTGAGTCATATATATTTCATGAAACTCTTAACTTTCGTATGACGTTATATGAGTTAGAATTAAATTAGAAACACAATATTCATTTTATTCTTTTGCCATTATTAATAAATTCTCCATTTTTCTACCAATTTTCTTTGTGTTTTTCGTGTATTGTGATTGTTACTTCATATTGTGTCACATAATCTTGTCTTCAATTTCTAACAAGTGGTATTAGAACTTAAAGTATGATTTGTTCAAGGTTTTTTGTTCTTGTGATGGCAACCACGAATTATGATATTTCTCTTGGATCGCAACACTAGATTCTCGTTGAGGTGGGTAAAAATGCAAGTAGTGCTCCCTCAGATGAATTTGAATGACGCTTTGTTGAGATTTGACAACATGTCCTCAAATTAGTCGATGGATGAGAAACAACACAAGGATCGAAATACCCTATCATAGATCCATCTTCACCGTTTGAATTTTATTCTTCGAGACGTTTTGAAGGAGAAGATCGAGCTGCCTTATGGTTGAAGTTGGAGCAATTGTACAAGACAAAAAGTCTAACTAGCAAATTGCATCTAAAACAGCGTTTGTATTCTCACCGTATGGCAAAAGGTACATTTTTAGAAAATTGCTACAATGACAGAGAACTTTTGGTTATTTTTGACAACGACTCCAAACCTAATGAGGATTGGATTCTTGATACAACTTGAACTTTCATATGTATTCCAATTGGGATTCATTTCAACATATAAAGAAGTTTAGAAAGGTGTCGTGGTTATGAGGAACAACGCACCCTGTAAGGTATTTGGTATTGGAATGGTCTGACTTAAGATGTTGGATAGGGTGGTTAGAACACTTGATGAGGTGAGACACATTCATATTTGAAGAGAAACCTTATCACATTGAGTACTCTTGATACAAAAGGATATAAGTTCACTAGTGAATGTAGAGCTCAGACGTTTTGTAAAGGTGCCCGTGTTGCATTGGAAGGGCAGGGAAGGTTCCAATTATATGTCTTGTAAGATCAATTAGCAGAGGTTTAGTACTTTGGTGGATATTCAGTTTGGTACACTATCATGGGAGTTTGTTTCAGGATCCATGTTAAGAATATATCTCAGTCAAATTTAGAAGTTATGGATAATGCGCTTTACCACCACTACCTAGCTATTAAGCATCCACAAAGGTATGGGGAAGCTGATTTATTAGCATGTGTTTTAAGTCTAGTTGAAGGTTTGGAGTTTAGCAAAGAACCTTTTTGTGGTGTTGATTCGGTTTCAACGCGTATTTCGGCCCTATTTAGTAATTATTGTTGAATTATTTGTGATTGTGTTGCTCGTGGTAATAATTCAAGCAATTTTAGTACCCAAGATAATTCTGTTGAGTAGTGCTTGAATTCAATTGCTTGAGTTTGTCTTCCATGGACTTTGTGGAAAAGAAGGGGAATTTTTGGTTGGAGAGGTTTTCTGTTGGAGTGCCACAAGTTTATTCATTGTAGTTGAAGTTATCTTCAAGTAGAAAAATTTTGAAACTTTGTCTGTTGTAGTGGAATTTGTGTCAATAAAGAGATTTGTTGAATATGTGACCCAAATCTCGATGCTGGTTCGTGTTTTCGGATGAAAGATGAGTAAAATAGGTGAAAAGTAGTTAAATGATTTTTTTGCAGTAACACGGTGCTTGGGCACCTAGGCACCAACCGGGCTGCCAAGTTAAAGTTATTTGCCGAAACTCAGCACTTCAGCGCTCTTGGAGGTTCTAAGATCGCTGCTTGCTTGGCACGAGACTGTCCGCTCGAGCAACAACTTTATCCGGTGAAAATTTATTTTCCTTATTTTTGGCTCCTTTTTTTATCCTCTCTCGAACTACAATATATTCTCTTGGGTCCTATATATATACTTCACAAAATTCTTGGCTTTTATATGACTTTATATAAGCCAGATTTTTAAGTTAAAAATACAGTATTCATTGTATTCTTTCTTTGTGTTTTTCTTGCGCTATGATTGCTACTTTATATTATGCTATATAATCTCCTCTTCAATTCCTAACAAGTGGTCTCTAAGCCTAATGTTTTAGTTGTTAGAGTCTTTTGTTCTTTTGATGACAACCATGAAGTATGATATTTCACTCTTGGATCGCACTAGATTTTCGTTATGGAGGGTGAAGATGCGAGCATTGCTCACTCAGATGAACTTGGACGATACTTTGTTGGAATTTGACAAGATACCATCAAATTGGTCGATGGGGGAGAAACAACGTGATGAAAAAGGATTAGGGTTTGATTTTATTGTGTTCATTGCCCATTTTACATATGTCGTTTAGAGATACGATAGTATATAGTTGTGATACTCTTACCAATGAAAAAGTTTATGATACTTTGTTTTCAAAGGAGAAGATGAAGCATCTTGTTGTATCTGAGACTCAAAGATAACGTCTTGTTGTTCATGGTGGTTATAAGATGGGCAGTTCGTAGTCTAACATAAGTAATAAATTTTGTAACTATTACAAGAAGGAGCACATAAATAATGATTGCTATAAGTTGCTGAATAAAGAAAAATTTGCTGTAAATCAAAAAAGAAAGCAACCAAAAACTTCAAATGAAGCCGATATTGCAAAAAATAGCTAAAGTGATCTAGTACTTTTGGTTATTTTCGGTGGCGACTCCAAACCTGATTAGAATTAGATTCTTTATATAGCTTGCACTTTTCATGTGTCCTAATCTGGATTCATTTTCAACACATGAAAGAAGTTTCGAAAGGTGTCTTAGTCATAGGAAACAACATACCAATGAGGTAGCTAATATTAGAAGAGTCAGACTTAAGATGTTGGATATGATTACAACGCTTGATGAGGTGAGATACGTTCCAGAGTTGAGGAGAAATCTTATCTCATTGAGTACTTTTGATTGAAAAGTGTACCAATTCATTGGTAAATGTGGAGCTCTGAATGTTTGTAAAGGTGCCCATATTATGTTGAATGGACAGCGAAGGTCCCACTTGTATATCTTGCAAGGTCGTGCAAAATTTTTGAAGATCAATCAGCAAAGGTTTAGTACTTTAGTGGATATTCAGTTTGGTACACTACAATTGGAGTTTGGTTTGGAATTTACACTGAAGAATACATCTCAATCAAGTTCAAAAGTTATGGATAATGCCACTTTGTCACCACTACATGGGGGTAACATCATATTCAATTGCTAGCGACAAACCCAAAAGAGATATTAAGCTTTCAAAAAGGTACTGGGAAGCTAATTTAGTTGTGTATTCTTTAACTGTAGTTGAAGGTATGGAGTATAGTGAAGAACCTTCTACGAAAGCATTGTGGCGTTCATTCTGTTTCAGAGTGTATTTTGGCCCTGTTTGATAATTATTGTTGAATTATTTGTGATTATACTGCTCGTGGTAATAATTTGAGCAATTTTAGTACCCAAAGAGTTTTTTGTTGGAGAGCCATTGGTTTATTCTTTGCAGTTGAATTTATCATCAAGTACAGAAATTTTGAAACTTTGTTCGCTACAGTGGAATTTGTGTCAAGGTAGAAGTTTGTTGAATATGTTACCCAAATTCTGATGGTGATTAATATTTTTGGATGAAAGAGAAGTTAAAGAGGTGAAAAAGTGGTTAAGGGATGTTTTGGACAGTATCATGGCACTTGGATGCCCAAACTAGGAGCCTCGATGCTAATTGGGGTACCAAATTGAAGTTGTTTGTCGAAACTCAACTCTTGGACGCTTTTGAAGGCATTAAGACTGCCACTCATTTGGCGTGAGGCTGCTCGCTTTTTGCGGCTATTTTATCCAAGGAAAATTTGTTTCCTTCTTTTTAACTTATTGTTGTATATTAATTTTTTCAATTGAATAATCATTTTTATTATATTTTAATTAAGGAAATTGATGACATGACGTCAACAAATGAAGATCATCACGCATGGTTGTTAGCATGACGTGGAACAAATGCAATTTCAATTAAATAAATGAATATCACGTCATTGATCAATTCAAGTGATGGTATTGAAAATGTTTACATAGTTGAAACCAAAATAAAATGGAGATACAAAATTGAAGTACAAATAGATAGATACTCCACGCATCCTTTATTACTTGTTCATGATATACTGAGACTCGGACGTCATATGAGGCTCAAGAGGTTGCCACCCATGCTTATAATTTTTAATGTCCAAAAGTCTATCAATTTTTTTAACGTTCTCCCATTTCTGAGCAACCAAGCAATATATCAGAGTCTTAAGCCAAATGGAAATGGCCAAAAGCCGAGTTAAATGTTTCAAGATCCGCCCAACTTTGGGTATTGTCATGGATTACTCACCAACCTTCAGAATTCTTTTTAATGCCCATTTAACTTTAGGTCATTACACTCCATCACTCACCGTACAGATTTCGTATCACTTTAAGCCTATGTGGATGGCAAAATTCCTACATAATACTTAACTACATAAAAAAATTAAATTAGACGCTAATGTGGATGCTAACTCATGAAATGAAAACACACCTTTCCCAGTTTTTTAAAACCAAAACACGTTGCCATCTAACAAAACAAAAACCACAAACTAGCCAAAATCTAGGAATTGAATCGAATGCCCCAAATCAAGTCCCAAACCCTAACATAAATGAAATCTACACCAAAATCAAAGGCTACACCTCAACGATCAACCGAGAACCACAAAGCTTGGATTATTGAAGTCCTGCACATAAAGGGCCAACAAAGAGGTAAATTCCAAAACAAAATTTTATTCATTTTTTTAGTGTTTCTAATTTCCTGTCCCTGGAAAACCCACAAAACATTATTTTTGCGTTAGTTTAGTGAACACACAAAATATGTGTGGCTATTTGAGCATATTCCAATGGACAGGTACGACCCAAGTGGGTTTGCTTCTATTTTACTTTCTATTGATTTCTCCATCCGCATAAAATGGAACTTTTTTATTACAATGAAATGATTTAATTACATATGAACTAAAATAAGGAGTTGCAGAATTGAAATGAAGTTGTCTATATCATGTTCCTTTTACAGTTTCATATAAACTTCTATATTGTGCACCTAATGAATAAATCTTGTTGTACCTTAATTTTATGATAAAATCTGAGGATAATCTACACTTCATAAAAATTGGCAATGACTTGGCGTCAAGGGAAGAAGACATCTTGTATGATCAAACCGTGATCGGTGGGATTGGATGTGTTGGGAAGTAAACTTGATTTTGGAGCAAGTAATATGGGTTTAAGAATTTTTCTCATAGGCCCAATTAAATTAAAAAGCCCAATAAAGTAACATTTCTAGTAATATTTTCTAGAAAGATGTATGTAAATATTTAAGTAAAAAATGTTGTCACGTGTCTAGAATATTCTAGGAAAATATCTAGTCCAATATGTGACCTACTCTTGAAAATATGTGGGGCTAGAAGTCTCATGAAAATGTGTGGTCTAGAAGTTTTTTATATGCCCTATATAAAGGGGCAGCCTCCCTCCATTTTGAAGTGAAGTCAAGTGTGTAAGTTTTGAAGTTGAGAAATATAAGTTACATTTTACTTCTTTCTATTAGTGTTGTCCTTTATATCAAACCTTTTCCCAAACCAAGTTAGTAAACCTCTTTTTCCTCTAACAAACTGGTATCAGAGCCCTAAGGTCCTTGTAATAAATGACAAGTGGGATGATTTCTTTTCAAGTCCCTCAACTCAACAAGGATAACTACGACAATTGGAGCATAAGGATGAAGGCACTGCTTGGGTCGCAAGATGCATGGGATATAGTAGAGAAAGGCTACACAGAGCCATAGGATGAGGTCACTCTATCCCAAGCACATAGGGATAGTTTGAAGGATGCAAGGAAGAACGACAACAAGGCGCTCACCCTCATCTATCAAACCTTAGATGAAGGCATGTTCGAGAAAGTAGCTTGTGCTACTACGAGTAAAGAAGCATGAGAGATCTTGGAAAACTCCCACAAAGGAGTTGAGAAGGTGAAAAATGTTCGACTCCAAACACTTCGAGGCGAGTTTGAAGCTTTACATATAAAAGAATCGGAATCAATCTTTGATTACGTTTCAAGAGTATCGGCCATTGTAAATCAATTAAAGAGGAATGGAGAAAAGTTAAGTGACACTCGAGTAATTGAGAAGATACTTAGGTGTTTAGATTCTAAATTTGACTACATAGTTGTAGCCATTAAGGAATCTAAAGATCTAGATAGTATGAGTATCGATCAACTTATGGGATCATTACAAGCCCATGAGGAAAGACTAAAGAAAAAAGTGAAAAGAAAAGCCATTAGAGCAAGCTCTTCAAACAAAGCTCACCTTGAACAAGGGTGAAGGAAAGTTCGGCAATAGGAGAAGCCAAAGAAGAAGATGACGTGGCCAAGATCGAGGAATAAGTGTACTCTACAAGGAGGAAAGAAGTCAAAACTCATTTTCCACTAGAGATCATGGAAGAGGAAGAGGTACGAGGTAAAATGAAAGTCCAAGGTATAACAAATCTCAAGTTAAATGTTACAATTGTCAAAAACTTGGCCATTATGCTTTAAAATGTAGAAATGGTACTAACTAAGTTGAGGAGAAAGCTAACTATGCTAGTTGGGAAAATGAAGTGGATCCTACACTATTCTTGGCTTACAAAGGTGAAGAAAGCGGGGAAAAAAACACTTGGTATTTGGATACAGGAACAAGCAACCATATATGCGGAAGAAGAAACATGTGTGTAGAGCTCGATGAATCGGTAACCGGCAATATTACTTTTGGAGATGAATCCAAGATCCCCGTGAAAGGCAAAGGTAAAATTTTGATTCGCTTGAAGAATGGTACACATCAATTTATCTCAAATGTCTATTATGTGCCCAGTATGAAGAATAACATTCTGAGTTTGGGACAGCTGTTAGAAAAGGGCTATGATATTCATTTGAAAGATCATAGTCTTTCAATAAGAGATCAAAGAGAAAATTTGATTGCTAAAGTCCATATGACAAGATATAGAATGTTTGCATTAAGCATTCAAAATGATGTTGCTAAATGCTTAAAAGTTTGTTTTAAAGATTCATCTTGGCTTTGGCACTTGAGATTTGGACATCTTAATTTTGGAGGCTTAAAATTGTTAAGCAAGAAGAAGATGGTGAAAGGTTTGCCTCCAACAAATCGTGCGAATCAATTATGTGAAGGATGCTTACTTGGGAAGCATTCAAGGAAAAGTTTTCCAAAAAAAGCATCTACAAGAGCTAAGAAGTCGCTAGAACTTGTACATGCAGATGTTTGTAGGCCAATCAATCCAAGCTCTCTCGGTAAGAACGGTTACTTTGTTCTTTTCAATGATGATTTTAGTATAAAGACTTGGGTTTATCTTCTCAAACAAAAATCGGAAGTTTTTTGAACTTTCCAAAAGTTTAAAGTTCTTGTTGAAAAGGAAAGTGGCTATAGGATAAAAGCCATGATATCGGATAGAGGAGGAGAATTTAACTCCAAAGTGTTTGAGAAATATTGTGAGGAGAATGGAATTCGTCGCCCATTGACAGTTCCATACTCTTCACAACAAAATGGAGTAGTTGAAAGAAAGAATAAATCAATTCTTAACATGGCTCGCAGCATGCTCAAAAGCAAAAGATTTCCCAAAGAAGTTTGGGCTGAAGCTGTTAATTGCGCCGTATACCTGTCTAATCGATCACCTTCTAGAAGTGTGTGGAATAAGATACCACAAGAAGTATGGAGTGGAATGAAGCCCTGTATCTTTCACCTTCGAGTCCCGCATTGTATATGCTCATTGGCCGGATCAAAAGTGGTCCAAGGTAGATGACAAGAGTGAAAGATATGTCTTTATCGGCTATGACTCTCGCTCCAAAGGCTACAAGCTATATAATCCAAGCAAGGAGAAGATTATCATAAGTAGAGATGTCGAGTTCGATTAAGAAGGAGCTTGGGATTAGAATATACAAGAAGAAGACTATGACCTCTTGCCCTTTCTTAAGGAAGAAGAACAAGAGAATGAAGAACAGCAAGAGCCTACCAGTCCACCTCTATCACCTACTTATGAAGATGCTTCACCAGCATCTTCACAAAGAGAAAGCTCAAGCGAAAGGACACCACGGATGAAGAGCCTACAAGAGTTATATAAGGTAACAGAGAATCAAAATAATCTCACATTTTTTTTGTCTTTTTGCCGATTGTGAGCCAATAGGGTATGAGTAAAAGATGGAAAGATGCCATGGATGAAGAGATTAACGATATTGAGAAGAACGATACGTGTGAGCTGACGACTCTTCCCAAAGGAAAAAGAGCAATCGAAATCAAGTGGGTGTACAAGGCAAAGAAGAATGCTAAAGGAGAAGTGGAGAGATACTGGTGTGCTATTGTAGGCACAAAAAAATAGTCATTAAACCTCTAAAACTAATGTAGTAATGGAAGTAAAAGTCGATCCCATGAAGAGTGTGCAATTCAATAATTTATGCTTCGTATAACAATTGGGGAGTTTTTGTTTATAACAAAATCAATCTTATAACAAATAACAATATAAATAACGAGTTGTATTAAATCAATAAACAGAGTCTTGATCAAAGACTACTTCTACCATTGGAGATTTATAATCATTCATCAATCCAAGAAGAATAATCAATCCACATTACAATATTCATCATTGGAATAAATTTCTATTTCTTCTTAATTTTAGTTAATCAAAAACTAGCGTTCTAATTAATCATAATTATCAAATAATTTCATACCAGTGCTAAAGATTCAATTTAATAACAATTTTAAACAATAGAGAAATCGATAAATTAGATAATACAAACAACAACGGTTGCATTCAATTTATTTAAACATTCTTCTTAAGATTCAAAAACATCCATGGCAGAAAATTATCAAATCCTAGTGCTTCACAAGTTATATGATTCAACCAATTACGGATTTGAGATTTAATTTAGCTATAGATTGCAATATATGAAAAACTAATAGATCTCTTAACAATCAAACATGGCAATCATAAAATTATGCATAGAAGAATATTCAATACTGAAAAATATAAATTAAACAATGAAAATAGGTGGATCTTACAGTTATAATGTTTTCCAAGACTTTGGTATCCTTCAATCAAGCACCAAAAGTTAGTTACACATGATAGATCTAAGAAAAATAGAGAGAAAATAGGTTGGAGGCGTTCTGCTATATTTTTCGTGTGTTTTAGAGTTGATATATGACCAAAAGATTTGTTTCCATACGTAGTTGAACGGAATTAAAAACCCAAAAAATCGCGTCATCAAAATGAACTATGCAACCGCATAGTATAAAGTGTTGCGGTCGCATAAAACAATTAAAACAGGCCCTGAAGTTCCCTGGAGCAGTGGATGCGACCGCATTGATTGATTTTAAGCTATGCGACTGCATAGCTTTAAAATCTTCCTCCAGACAGCTTTCAGTGTTTTGGTCTTATCTTTCTCTCCCGATATCCGATTGAGGTGATTCAAGATGCATTGGAAATATAACTCAAAAGGATACAACTTTACTTCTGATATTATCTTCCAATTCAATCGCTTTCCATGTCAAAAATGGATCTCAATATGAGGCTAAAAATCGGTGCATAACTTTTTCCCCTGAAAGTTGATATTTGATAATACTTCGATTGTATTTCATCCATTTGCCTTCTTTATTAATCCAATTGACCTCTATCACTCTCAAATCCTCATTGTGAGGTTCAACATGACTTTTTAGTATTTGACTTTAGTCCCCGAATTTTTGCTTTCTTTCATTTTGGTCTTTTTCCACTTATTTCTTCCAAATTACGCTATATCCATCGAATTGCCACCTAAACCAAATATGAGATTAATAAGTATATTTTGGCATAAAATAATCATACGAGTGTACTAAATAAAGAGGAAAAACTATGCATTTTGCATTCATATCAAATTCCCCCACACTTCACTTTTGCTCGTCCTCGGGCAAAACTCAAATTTAATCCCAAAAAAACCAGATCGTAATGCCATGAATATAGAACAATCAAAATTCCTCAGAACACATAACACATCATTAATAAATATTCCCACACAACTCATAATCAATCAACAAGCATTTTTATATAAAGACGGAGTGAACTAAACATGTAGACATGTAGATCTTCACGGATATAAGCACTCAACTCTCATGTATTTAAAAGGTAAGTGTTTCGCTCAAATTCATTCCAATAGATATGCTCTACCATATGCTTACATATCTTCTCATTCACCACCATTTAGATCACATGCTTAACAAAAATTATAAGGACTTTTCAAAGGTTGTAACGTGACTTAGGGTCATGGTAGGAAATATTTGGGTATGTGATTTAAGAGCCATCGAAATTAGTGGAGCAAAGATGAATAGACTTAACTCAAACATATACATAAGATATGTAAAATCAACCACTCCACACTACTTTTTTTTTACTTTGCATTTATTCCACACAAATCGAACTCTTTCTTGAAATACAGGAAGTATTATGAATATATATATTTTGTAACATTGACATCACTCTCATCCATCACTTATTTTTTCTTTTTCTTCCTTTTTTTCTTCTATCATTCATTTTTTTTCTTTTTTTTTTTATCAATTTTTTTCTTCAATATAGACTTCAAATGTTACCCCATAATGAAACTTATGAATTGAAATTGAAATATGTTCCATTCCACCAATCATAGTACTACCAAAAATTTTGAAACCCCCACACTTATTTTCTTGCATACCCACAGATATCATGATATTGAACAATACTCCACTAGCTCTAAGACTTGGGTAAATACATTATTTTTCCAGTTTAAAAATTGTAATGTGAGTTTATACAAAGAAAATGCAGCAAGGCTCAAATGGACTCAACAATAGAAAATTCAATTGCAGGGTCGGCTATTTGGCTAATGAAGCTCATTTATTTGACAAAGACGGTCTTAACCATGTACATGTATGCATGTGTCAATGTGATCTTGAAGAGAATCAATGCAAGTTCTAGAGAAACAAAACCATGGAAAAATATCATACATGAAAAAAATAATGAGACTTTTATGGATGTATCAGTCTAAAAGTTCAAAAATCTCACTGGCTTTTGTCTACAGAATTGAGTTACTACCATCCTCAAAGAAAATAACTCCACTAATCAACTCTATGTTGGAGGATTATTCATTCAATCATGTTATGAGTTCTTCAAAAGCCTAATTAATTTTAGCAAATAGCATACACAACCCAAAACAATCATTTAACTTAATTCATATTCATGAAAAATCATGCAAAAATTTGTGAAATTAAACTTACTCAAAATTTAAATGCAATAAGTCTAAATATCTAAATTCCCTGCCCCACACTTAAAACTCAGATTATCCCCAATGTAAGGTGCAATGCAAAGAAAGTGACAAAAATAACACAAAATAACAAAGGAATGCGGAAAAAAAAAAGATAAAGGAACGAACTCTCCTTGGGTTGCCTCCCAAACATCGCCTTTGTTTATTGTCTTTGGCTCGACTTATTGGTTTTTTCCTTCACCCGACATAGAATGGATCTTCGAGATCCAATTGTGTCACATCCTCCACCTGAAGACCTTCATAGAAAGGTTTGAGCATATGACCATTCACATTGAATACCTTTGAGGTTTCCAGACTCTGAACTTCTACTGCACCATGACGAAAGACATTAGTAATAACACAAGGTCCAATCCAACGGGAATGCAATTAACCTAGAAACAGATGAAGCCACGATTGGTATAGGATGACTTTTTGACCAACTTCAAATTCCTTCCTAGAAATCATCTTGTCATGGAAATCCTTCGTATTCTCCTTATAAATTCTTGCACTTTCATAGGCATCATTTCGAATTTCCTCTAGCTCTTCAAGGTACAACTTTATGTGTTCTCCACTCTCATCCATCTTCATGTTAAAACTCTTGACGCCCAGTAAGCTTTGTGTTCTAACTCCACTTGGAGGTGACATGATTTCTCAAACACTAGCCAGTAGGGTGACATACTGATGGGTGTCTTGTATGCAGTTCTGTATGCCCATAAAGCCTCATCCAAGCGCAAGATCCAATCTTTTCTATTCGGCAAGACCGTTTTCTCAATGAAGGATTTGATTTCCCGATTTGACACCTCCAACGACCATTAGTTTGTGGGTGATATGCAGTTGAGACCTTGTGGGTGACATGGTATTTCCTCAATAGAGCTTCTATAGTTCGATTACAAAAATGAGTTTCACGATCACCGATGAGAGCTCTCAAAATCCCAAACCTGGAGAATATATTAGACTTGATAAAATCTGCAACAACTTTAGAATCATCAGTCCTGGTGGCTTTGGCTTCTACCCATTTCGAAACATAATCTACAGCAAGCCAAATATAAGTAAAACCGAAAGAGACAAGAAATGGTCCCATGAAATCAATGCCCCAAACATTTTGGTCTTTTTCCACATATTTCTTCCAAATTACCCTATATCCATCAAATTGCCACCTAAACCAAATATGATATTAATGAGTACATTTTGGCATAAAATAATCATACGAGCGTATTAAATAAAGAGGAAAAACTATGCATTTTGCATTCATATCAAATTTTCCCGCACTTAACTTTTGCTCATTCCCGCGTAAAACTCAAATTTAATCCCCAAAAACACCAGGTCGTAATGCCATGAATATAGAACAATCAAAATTCCTCAAAACACATAACACATCATTAATAAACATTTCCACACAACTCATAATCAATTAGCAAGCATTTTCATATGAAGACGAAGTATACTAAACTTGTAGACCCTCACAGATATAAGCACTCAACTTTCATATGTTTAAAAGGTAAGTGTTTCACTCAAATTCATTTCAATAGAGATGCTCTACCATATGCTTGCATATCTTCTCATTCGCCACCATTTAGATCACATGCTTAACAAGAATCATAAGAACTTTTCAAGGGTTGTAACGTGACTTAGGGTCATGGTAGGAAATATTTTGGTATGTGACTCAAAATCCATCGAAACTAGTGGAGCAAAGTTGAATAGACTTAACTCAAACATATACATAAGATATGTAAAATCAACCAATCTACACTACTATTTTTTTTTTACTTTGCATCTATCCCACACAAATCGAACACTTTCTTGAAATATAGGAAGGATTATGAACATATATATTTTGTAACATTGACATCACTCTCATCCATCATTTTTTTCTCTTTTTCTTTCTTTTTTCTTCTATCATTCATTTTTTTTCTTTTTTCTTTTTTTATCAATTTTTTTTCTTCAATATAGACTCCAAATGTTACCCCATAATGGAACTTATGAATTGAAATTGAAACATGTTCCATTCCACCAATCATAGCACTACCAAAAATCTTGAAACCCCCACACTTATTTTCTTGCACACCCACATATATCATGATATTGAACAATACTCCACTAGCTCTAAGGCTTGGGTAAAGACATTGTTTTTCCAGTTTAAAACTTGTAATGTGATTTTATATAAAGAAAATACAATAAGGCTCAAAGGGGCTCAACAATAGAAAATTCAATTGCAGGGTCGGTTATTTGGCTAATGAATCTAATTTATGTAACAAAGATGGCCTTAATCATGTACATGTATGCATGTGTCAATGTGATCTTGAAAAGAATCAAGACAAGTTCTAGATAAACAAAATCATGGAAGAATATGACACATGAAAGAAAACAATGAGACTGCTATGGATATATTAGTCTAAAGGCTCAAATCTCACTGGCTTTTGTATATAGATTTTAGTTACGAATTGCGATGGTTTTTTTCGACGGACGATACATCTCTTTACTTGAAATACCCTCAAGCACTATTACAACAAAAGAATAACCACCATATTCGTTGACATACAAAAATGAGGCCCCATTAAATGGTCCAAGAAAAGCCCAATTGAATGGTCCAAGAAATGGGGCCTAATTAGAAAATTCGAAGGATAGGCCCAAATGAAACCATGTAAAATATAGCGGAGGCCCATCATTACCCAAGCCGGTAGGACGCTCAGGATTTGAGCGAATGAAGTGCCTTATTGTCGCTCAGAGCGACGGTCCTATTCTCGCCCAAGCCTTCGAGATGCCCAAGATTTGAGCGAATGTTACATCTTGTTATTATTTAAAATGACGGTTATTGAAGCAGTTAATAGGCAATCTTATCACATTCCACGACCCAAGAATCCCGATTGCAAGAAGTTAAAAGAGGGGGATAAAGGCAGCAGTTAAAAAATGGTGGTTCCTTAACACGTCAGCCATTATGAAGAAAGTGGGTAGTTATTGGGCGATAAGCAGTTTTCAAACGATTTTACAAGGAAAACAGCCGATGGAGTGTAAAAGAGAAAGAAGACATAGAAGAAAACCTCGGAATCAATCACTCTCAAACAGAGAATTATGTAATTTCATTTCTTTTAGTTCTTATTGTCAACTTTCAAATTACTTTGTGTGCTTGTACCCCTTGGAGGCGTTTTTCTTTTCGCGAATTGTAATCTTCATAAATAAAGCACCCCTCATTGAGACTTTGTCTCGAGAGCTTTGTTCTTTACGCAATCGTTTGAACATTCTTTTAATTGTTAGCGATTTCTACACGAAATAATTTGGCACACCCAATGGAACAATTGGTGTTTGGAGATACGAAAAGTAAAGCAATATGCCTTATAATAACTCTGATAAAGAGCCAGCAAGCCAAGGAATAGTCCATTCTGTGATCGAATGATACGAGGAGCAACAAAGTACTCTACAAACAGAGGGACAAAGTCAAAGCAGTCAAAGTCGTTATGAGCCAATGACATAATTGAGTCCTTGAACCATACATCCATTATTTGGTGAACTCACAGGGGATGTCGTTGAACTAGTAAATCTATGAAATGTTCATAATATGGAAAGATTTACTCAAAATGAAAATAAACACTATGACAACATGGCCAAACAACTAAACACTTTGAATGAAATCATGAATAACTTAGTGGGCCAAATGTGTCAACTAGTTGTGTTAAGTATAGGGAACCACTTTCAAGGCAAGACGATCATGAGACATAATTCTCGAGTCCTGGGTACGAATTAGGGAATAGAACCATCTTTTGGACCATCTACTTCAAACTAGGGGATAGTGGAATGCCAAATTTGAATAGTGGCAATGGAATATCGAACCTGGGGGGTTACCCAAATGCAAGAGATAATGTCCAAACCAATGGACAGAACACCCCGCGTATTAATAAAGGTGGAAATACTCAGGCTAACAGTAATAATGGTCTAAATAAAGGTGTTTTTGCCGCAAACCAATGACCAAATGTTAGACCTCAAGTAGTTTGACCAGTGAACCAATCTATAGGAGTTCTATATGATCCCAACGTCGTGTTGAGGAATCAAATTATAGAGATAGTACTGGATCAAATGACTTTTGGGGTGCATTCTGTTGTTAGGCCACTTATACAAAGTCGTATCTTGATTGGATAGATCAAGCATATCCATGGCCTAGATGGTATAAAGTACCAGAATTTTTCTTATTTACTGGCCTGGGAGAGGTTTCTACTCTGGAACATATAGGGCGATTCACACTGCAAAGTGGTGAAGTACCGATTATCACGAAATGAGGCTGTTCCCTAGTTCGTTAACAGGAGTAGCTTTCTCCTGGTTTATCAAATTGCCACCAAATTCTGTTCAAACTTGACAACAACTAGAACAATTGTTTCACGCTCAGTTTTACAAAACTGAATCTGAAGTTACTTTGGTCGATTTGGCGAATCTACGTCAAATGCCAAACGAATGGGCAGAAGGTTTCCTTCAGAGGTTTAAGATGGCTAGGAGCAAATATTTTGTACTTTTGCCCTAAAAAGAATTCGTCAAAATCGCTCAAAGTTTTCTAAGTTTCGATTTAAAAAAGAAATTCCAGGACTGGGAATTTTCTGACATTTTTCAACTAACTGCCAATGTGATTAGATATGAACATTTGATAAGAGAAGAAGAACAAATGAAAAATTCTAATAGAGAGACTTATTATAGAGACCCAAGTTTTGATGTTCATACTGTTAATGACGAATGTTACGATCAGACAGAAGTATGTTTGGCCAAATTGATTAAGGGTAATGCATATGCTTGTCCTACATTTGCTAAATTTAGAACATCGGGCAAGAATGACACTATAAAAGATGAAAACAAAAAGGCTAGGATATTCTCATTTGATGTGACCAAAGTTGATCTTATATTCGATAAACTGTATAATGATAAGCAGATAAAGTTGAGCGACAAGCATAAACTGCTGACCCTGAATGATGAGACAACAACAGGGATCATCACGTCCCAAGGTACCTAAATTGAGAGTGCCTCACTCAGAGAAATATGGGTCTCCCCCTAGAATATTACCTCCTCCTACAGGTTGGATAACCGAAGAAGAGGCATTAGAAGAAAATAAGGAGAAGATCTAGGAAGCAGAAACTCAATGCGAAATATTGCACGTTGACTTGTTACAAGGAAATAATCCAATGAAGGATAAACAGGAAGTGGAAATAGATGAAATTAACCAAACACTTGAGGCCATTGTATGTGAAGGCCTTAGTTAATGGTGTACCTGTGGTAAAGGTGCTCATTGACAACGTAGCAGCCATAAATACTATCCCGTCTAGAATGATGAGAAAATTTGTATAAATAGAAAGCGATATGATCCCAACAGAAGTTATTCTCACAAGTTTCACTGGGGGTGAAACTTCAGCTAAGGGGGTGATGC
>CAIGRB010171299.1:73509-88221 GCA_903798255.1 Fraxinus quadrangulata | reverse complement strand
CACACTTATTTTCAACTACACGTTTTTAAAAAAAAAACAATTTTCATGTTTACCCATAACCTTTCCATACTTTCTAATCAGACGTTCAGAAAGGGGGGAAAAAAAAAGAAAAAGAAAAGAAAAGAAAAGAAAAATTATCAAAGAATCAAAATCAAATAAGAGCTAAATCTACTGTAAATAATATATTTGGACCCTCGAGATAGCATTCATCTACTGGTCAGAAGCTAATATTTTATTGTTCCTTCTGCTAGGGCACAAGATCACAACTTAGCATATGACTAAAAGAGAGACATACGGCAGGTCATATATTTAGTTATAAGTCAGAGAAGCATACAAAAAAACATTAGCTTCAATACAAAAGCAAAAAATTAACTAAAAAGAGTTGCACGTTTGGAACCAAGTGGTAGGCAGGAAGAAAGTAATTATTATTTACTTACCCTTGCATAGAAATCTGGAGGAGAATAAGGATCGAAGTGTGTATGACGGAAATCATAGTACCATCCTTCACCCATGAATACAGTAACCTGGTTAAGCATGGTGTATGGATGAAATGAAAAGAGATTGCATTGAGCTTCAGTCAATTTAGAAATTAATGGTGATGTCCAGAATATTAATGCCAAACAAATTCCAAACCTACCTTTAATGTAGTTTTGACAGGTAATTTAGCTTGAGGATCAAAGACCTCGTTATGTGAACCAGCTCTCAACAGAAGGTCTGGCTTTTTAACATATCCGCAACCACCATTGGCCCTGAACATTCCATGCATTGACCAAAGTGATCTTCCATAACCCTGTTAAAAATAAAAAAAAGTAGATTATATTGGATAATCTACCTTATTGAAGTTATAATGCTTTCTTGATAAAATAGACTTATGGAAAACTACAGAGTCGGATCACTTAAGTCACCCCTTTGAACTTCACATATTCTTATACTTATTAGGGACTATTATTTCTCCTACATATCACGCTGTAATCATGAAATTTCCAGAATACTATCATTGTATCATCGAAGTATCTTGGCATCTCATTGCCTTTAACTATTTACAAGATTGTGAGCTATTAGCTTTAATATTACCATTTGCTGCATAAATCTCCCACCTAAAACGCAATGAAATTAATAGATTGTACCACTATTTTTTTTTCTTCTGCAGTCACTCCTTGCTCAATTTGTTGCTAATATTTACTATTTTTCCTAAGAAACATAATTTTATTAATTATAGAAGCAATAATTAGAATTGTTAAGAGGACAACGAATTCTCATCATCAACCAAAATAAAGCCAAATCAAGAATAGAATACATATTTTAATTAAGGATAATAGAATGCACTTAAACTCCACATGGAAATCCTCAAGAATTATAACAGCACAGATCTATTGTATAACTCAAAAAGTGTTTGCTCTTTTGCTTTAAATATCCTACTGTTCCTCTATCCATGTCACCAAATATTAGCTGAAACTATCAATTTCCACATGATCCCATCTCTTTTACCCTCAACGAAGCCAATGTGAAAGTAAGTGATTCATACTTTCTGGATCCTTTCTACATATCACTATGGGGGGAGAGAGAGAAATAAGGGCAGAACACTTCACGAGTACTATTTTCCTATAAGACACCAGCCATAGAAACACTTTTATCTAAAGGGATGCAAGATTTCGAAATGAACCTAAACGTGGAAAACATAGGATAGCCTGGTGAACCAACTAGAGTATTAAATCACGATTTGCAACCGAAGGATCTGAAATGTTCTAACTTCCACAACCTTTTGTCAGTTCTAGGAGGTTTCAGGTAAACATTCTCAAGAATAGTCAATAAGAATGTAAAGTTCAAAATCTCTCCCCCGTATTTCTTCAAAAATGTGATTGGATTCAGTATTTCTATGTACCAAAACATACTAAACTTCCTCCGTTTAGGAATACACTAACCTGCATGTTAAATGCAACCATCTGAGCTCCATGCATCCATGCAATTAGGGGATTGTAGTTGGAAGAGTCAAAGCGTATACCTTTAGGGTATACTCTTAATATGTTCCGCTGCGTAAACCTAAAGCAAACAAACAAAAGAACATTAAGGATAAAAAATCGCTTAAGACAGTCCTCATAAAGATAAGAACCCCATAGATGAAACATGTTTTATACACACACACAAAACAGTAAATACCTAATAAGTAACTAGCTGGAACCGTTAAAAAATGCTATCACAACATATCCATGCCTCTGAGGGGCCAATGACCCACCAAATTGACGCTAGGTTGAATAGAATTGGTGATATTTTAGAATAGTCAAAAGGAATGGTCATGTGAAGCTATTTCTTTGGCATGAATATTATATTCTAGTTATGACAATCTATATAATGTCTGAGGCTTTATTGTTTCCTACTTTGCCTTCAATACATCTTCCACACTCTCATCACTATTCCACTCATTAAGGAAAGTAATAGCCAAATTCCAAATTCCACGAGAAAAAAACATTCTTGGAATAAATGCCTCCAAATGTCAATAAGTCGAGAATCATGCTCAAGACAAACTTTAGAATGTGTTTGAACTAATACCTGATAATATCTCTTCCATAAGTTAATACAGCCTTTTCAAGCTCTTGCTCACTTAAGCTGAGACGTCTCACTTTCTCAGGATCAACTCTCAGCCAATCCTGCATTCCACCCTTCCCCTTTCCAGCATGAATGGCAATCAAGCGCTTATATTCTGGTGGTTCTGCAATCTGCTGGGACTTAGGATCCTCTTCATCAACTCCATCATCTTCATCACCTTCATCTAAGTCATCATCCTAAATGATCAATTGTGGATAATTAAGGACTATAGTGTGAGATGAAGTGAAGTTAATATTGAGTTAGACATAGTTTCAGAATGCACCTTATCATCATCAATCTTGGCTTTAAACGAGAATTCTCTTCCCCAAGCTTCTTCCTCAGATGAATCCTTTCCCTTCTTTGAGTCACTCTCTTTTGCCTTAACTTCTTTGGCCTTTAAGTATTCTTTAGGTGGTTTGGTTGATATCATAACCCGTTTTTTCAGCGACTCAGGGGAGGGAAAATCTCTCAAGCATTCCACACCAGGGGAAAACAGCATGCCTCCAAATGTTTCCTTTATCATCTAGAATAGTCAACATAGAAATGATTACAAAGCCATATGAGTGTTAAAATAACCCCAGTAATCATTTCTACATACCTCAGCCACTTTAGCCTGAAGATCTGGAGTAAGATGATCTTCAAGTGTTATCACAACAGGATATTCAGATGCAGTAAAAGCATTTTCCTTAATGGACCTTAAACATTTGATGAGCTCAACAGGAGTGGTGAGCGTCCTACATCAAAAGATTCAGCTCTAAAAAGGCAAGAAAGACAAAGGACAGTTCATATTGAGCTAATGCATATGCAGGCGATGGCTTCCTTGATAAGAAAATCCCCCATTTATATATGTGAGATTATACTTTTTACAACTTTTCTAACTTGGGAATGTCAACAAATATATGGGATATGCACACACTTGAAACATCATTCAAAGGAAATGGATGACAAAACAAAATCATCATTGACACCCAATAAAATAAGATTTTTGATGATTTCATGTCTTCAGAAAAGAACAAAGAACTGGCATTGTATTTTTTCTTTTATCTCATAAAAATGGGTTTATTTTATCCTTCCTGCACATTTTTATTTGGTCCCTGCATTATTTACATGTAATTATGTCCAATGGAATGTACAGATGGTATTACCAGAGAGTAAAATTCTTATATCATTACTTTAGTTGCATGATTGATTGGTCATTATCTCTTTGACCGTCAGCATTAAGGTGCAGCAAGCTTAATTTGCATAAACTTGTATCATATGCATTTTAAGTCATCAATAATATAATCAATTAGGAATATGCAAATTCAAACTGTATAAATCAATGGTGTACCTCCCATGAAGAATAATATAATCATTTAGGAATATGCAAATTCAAACAATCGTATAAATCAATGGCATACTTTCCATGAAGAACATGAATATCATCTTTTGTTGAATTTGGCCATATATCTAACTCAATAACTCGTACACCTCTATGCAATGCATTTACAATAGGGGCATCGCTACAGTCACTACTTAGTTGATTCCCAGTTAGATAAGAATTGTGTCCAGTATATATGAAGTAATGAGACAATGGAGCATTCATGTCATGGTGAACCTGAAAAGGAAAATAATGGATAAGTATCAAGAAAAAGGCAACAACTATTCTCATCTTGTAGTTTATAACATCGCAGTAATTAAATGACATAGAAGGAGTCATAAGCGCTAGAAGAGACATAAAAGAAAGCAAAGAAATGATAAAGCAATTGAATTTCTACAGAAAATTCGATGAGATCCAAAAAGTTGACCTCTCTAGAACTTCACCATATATTTTACTCTTATAAATCTTTTGACGTATGAGTGTTTCATTTGTTATAGATAGTTTTCTCGTACTCGAATTCTTCAATTACCCCAACAAAAAAGGGAAAGAAAAATATATGAATTTGCAAGATGCTAGGATTTGGAATATTGATAGCAAAATACTTGTAAAAGAGAAAGAAATATATGTCTTTCTCCTGATGTGTTTGAATGGAACTCGAATTCAGATTATTTGTTTTCGCATTGATGTTTTTGATATTTCAAGAAGATTGTTACTTGGCATTGGATAGTCTTTCATTATGCCTAAATCATTTTTCTTAAATCAAATTACGCCCAATTCATTGAAGGATGTTTCCACTAATTTTTTTTTGTTTCGAATTAGATAGAAAACTTTCGAGGTGGATATGCTAGCTATCACGGCATTGGTAAGAGGGACGGCTCTATGTCACTTAAAAAAGTGAATCTGTGGTCTAATTGACTTCATTGTTAGCATAATGTATACTTTTTCAGGGATGACGTTTTGACAATTGAAATGTGGTTGGAGTTATCTTTTTGATCTATTAACAATTGAACTTAGTCGACTATTTGTCATCAAATGTTGTCGAAATTCTTCTTGTCTATGATTTTTTACTTTTGTGAAAGAAAAAATAAATAACTTATTCAGCACTTTATGTAAATGATTGTCAAATAATGCAACTGGCTGTTGCTACTTACCAAATGCAAAGTTCAAATGGTGAAAAAAAATGTAGAACAGGATTAGAACTTGTCATATCCAATGATAACACAAACAAAAAAATATACATGGAAATGTAGACAAAGATGATGTACAAGTAAAGAAAACAATTAAGAATTGCTTTGAATCCCAATGATGAAAACCTTCATGAGAACTAAAAATGATGAAACTCCTTCAACATTGTCAGATTTCTGGTTAGAAACACGTTGGCTCATCAATAAAAATAAGTAGGACCCATAACAAAAATGATGACTAATAGGAACTTTGGGTCTGGGAGCAATCTATCCTCAAAATTGAATGCGGCATTTTAAGTAAACTTGTTATTTAATTTGTGATGACCGTATGAAACCCATAAGTTTATGCTAGGCATAGATAGATATGAGTGACCTGCATATAGTAAAGAATCATTCACTGTGTCTTTGTATAGAAAACACAAAATGAAATAAATTATTTGTTATCTTGTTTGAATTTTGTTTGTAGGGTCAGAGATAACATGGTGATACCTTCCAAAACCTACATTACTCTTTCAAGTGTCAAAATCATCAATAAGAAACTCATAGATTTTCATCCTTCTCGTACACACAACAATCAAACATTATACATTTCAGGTGAAATTAATCAAATGAGGTAAATATGAAATAACCTAAATCACCATTGATCCAAAATTTACAAATCCGCGATTAAAGAAAGTGGAAAAAAGTTAGAGAAACATTACCCCGAGTTTGGGATTAAGCGGGGGATTAACATCTCCAAACAAATACTTAAAAAATCCCTCAAGATTGAGTCCCTGGTGATGAAATATGTTGAGGTGCCTCGACTCGTGGAGGCTATTCATGATATCCTGGGCATCAGCAACCGTGGCATCCTCCTCTTTCTGGACCTCGACGAGGAAGCGCTGCATCTGCTCGACACCCATTACGCCGTTATCCGAGTACTGCTCAAATATGGCCTTGATGTCGGCCGGCGCCTCGGCCGCAGCCATGCGGAACCGACGGCGGAAGCAGAAGCACACTTTGTAAGTCTGCTTCGACATCTGATGAGAATCGAATTGTAGAGAAATGAGGGGAAATTGAGATTCGTTTATTGGGAAAATTTTGGTTTGCTTATAGAGAAGAAGGTATTATGGTTTGTTAACGCGGCATCGAGGATAATTTTGAGGTGGGACCTCCACATCGCCAGCTAAGGCAGTTGGTGTTTCTCTGTTTGGTTTGGATAAACATGAGATTGTATTATGTATACAAGACTATTGGATTGTAATTAGAGTCGATTTTTGTATGTTTTAGGATAATTAGCTCGAGCTTGAGCTACTACATTGGAAGTATTGATGTGAAGATTCGAAACTTTCGATGAACAAGAATGGATATTAAATTGTATCTTGCAAGAATTTTCATTGTTAAAGAAGGAAAAAATTGAATTGAACGATTTTGGAGCAGATATTTCTTGCAAAAGCAAGAGCAAAAAAAAGGGTTTTTCTCGCTTAAGCGAAAATGATTTTTCCTTTCTTCTTCTTTTTTTTTTTTGAAGCTTTTAGGCAAAATTCTAAGTGCAAAATTATTATTCTTGACACAAAATTAAAAGTCTACACTTGTATGTATAAAAGATACTTGATGTCAAAGGGGCAGCTTGGTTTTTTTTTAAAATCAAAGAAAAAGAAGATGACCTTGAAGAATTCAAGTTCATGCAAGAAGACTCTACAATTCTCTCTCTCTCTCATTTTTAAGGTCCCCTTATATTTTTCTATACTCATATCTATTTTTTGGCAACTCAAGAATACTAGGTTAAATTAATAAGCAATAGAATGATGATGAAACATCATTTATATAGTTTTATTTTTTACTCTAAGCATTTGGTTAATCCGAATGATTGCTATTGTTTTCATGTCTTCAATTGTTGGTCCATCAATTTAAATCATTTTGGCTAAAAAAAATTTANGTTCAAAAAATGTTGAGCAAATGGATTTTTTTTAAGCCGACTTTTAAGCCTGGTCAAACATGCATTCTTAATGACGATCTTAATGTTTCTGTAAGAATATTTCAATTGGTTCCTTGAAGAAAATTTCTTAATGTTGAGCACTGGTGGTCTCATCAAGTCATTTTCCGTTCCCCCCCTTTTTTTCCCCCTTAAATATAGGTTATGTTTTGTGAATTATTTACATATTATGGCAATATATATATATATATATACCACCAGTGCTCAACATTAAGAAATTTTCTTCAAGGAACCAATTGAAATATTCTTACAGAAACATTAAGATCGTCATTAAGAATGCATGTTTGACCAGGCTTAAAAGTCGGCTTAAAAAAAATCCATTTGCTCAACATTTTTTGAACTTAGCCTGACGTGCTGCAAGTCCTTGTGCACAAATTTGCTAAATGGAATGGACAGTGTTTCACAAAAAATTATGTTAATATTAACCAAGGAGCATAGTTTTACCTTAAAAAGTTAGTTACCGATGAAAAGAAAATGTGAAACATCCATACAACAAAACGAGTTTCTTCCTTTCGGTTTCCAAAATTTCGACATCAACTGTACAATAGAGAAATCAAAGTGAACACAAGTTATGTCTCAATGGATCATTCGAACTTGAACCGCATTAGAAGCCTCACGGATTTGAATTTCTGACCCTTTTTGTCATATAACGGGACAGCCCTTATGCCAGGTCTCAATTCTGAGACTGGCAAACACGTTTGCCCTCCAAAATCATCCTTATCGGACATATCATATTCACGTACTTCTATCCGTAGTAAAGCCAGCTCTGGAATTCTCAATGGGAATATAAATTCTTCATTCCAATTAGGTCCCCAATCATCTTCAATTATCCTCGTTTTTCTCTTGGCAGCGTCTGCCGGCACGCCTATTATGTGAACCTGCCATTCCAATTCACTAAGAGCTCAAAAATATTGACTATCAACCTGACAAGCTAAATGTACTAAGTTCTACAGCCCTTGAAACTTGTGGACCAATATGTAATGGCAGAAAGGATGTCATACATTTCTTGCACATTTGAAGTTAGTGTAAGGAAAAAAAATTACTTGGAAATGTCACTTAAGGCCCTTCTTCTTAAGGAAGACGAGACTCCCACTCTCTCCCAGCAGTGCAACCATAATATGGTTGCTCTAGGAGCAACTTGTATGAACTTGTAAAACTTCAGGCAGCAAATTGCTATTATAAACCAACAACAAACCAAGCCTTATAAACTTTGTGCATCAGCATGGTATTGGGAATTTTTCCAACTCCAGTATAGATTGGAATGTTTGTTATACTAGAAAAATCAATTTTCAGAAGTGAGGTGCTATTAGTGTAAGAGGATGAGAAAACCAATTGACCAAGATGGAATTTTCAGTCATGGAATTGTTTGGTTGAGTTGGGTATTATATGGTTCATAAAATTGTTCATTGAGATTCTAAAGAGTAAAAATACACCAGATGTATGGAGTAAATGTATCATGGTTCCTATTTATAAGAATAAAAGAGATATCCAAGGTTTTACAAATTGTAGAGTTATTAAACTGACTAGTATAAATATGAAATTATGGAAGAGGGTTTTTAGCATACGCTAAGATGTAGTTTAAAGGGTTCAGAAAACCTAGCTAATCAAGCAATAATGTCATTCACTGTGCTATTAGTCTATTCATAACCTCCATTGTGAATTGAATAAAGTGAGCTAATAAAAACCCATCCACTATTGAGTATTACTTGACGCTATTGGATTGAACCTAAATATTTCTTATCTACAATTGTGAGTTATACCATCCGTTGTTTCTAAAATATCAGTAGTATAAATTAGTAATCTCAAATATAGAATCAGCTACGCTTTTAGTTTTACCAAAAGAAAAGGTCCAACCAAGAAGCAATTCTTCCTAGGCCTCTAAATAGGCAAGGGAAACTCGTAGTGTCGGTAAGGATACTGCAAGGAGAGCTCTGCACGGTATATGCAGTGGCACCAGCCTTAGAATCTAGAATTTCAGAAGCTAAAAGCCATATACTAAACATTCAATAATATTTGGTGAACCATTTAATGCTAGTTAATGCATATACACAGCTTCAGAATTCAATTCACTTTCTCATTCTTATAATCTTTCACTAAACTACTAAAGATACTCCTACCGACCTTCGTGTAGAAGTCTGGTGGTGAAAATGAATCAAAGTGCGTATGACTGAAATCCAAACGCCATCCGTCTCCCATGTAAACAGTCACCTGTCAAGTAAAATGGCTGCTAATACTATACTATCAGACCAATGAACTCTTCTATGCCAACATTTTACTCACCTTTAAAGTTTGTCTCACCGGCCATGGTAATTTTGGATCAAATACCTCGTTGCTTCGGCTTGTCTTCATAAGTAAATCAGGTTTCTTCACATAACCACAACCTCCATTGGATCTAAACATGCCGTGCATCATCCAGAGAAATTTTCCATATCCCTGTTAGATAAAAACATGATAAAAATCCAATGGGGAATTACAAGCTTATTTGGACATAAGCTAAAGAAAACGCATACTGGTTGATCCTTGTAACGCAAATAAAAAAGTATCTAAAAAATGTTATTGAGAGCCTGTTTGAGCCCCATTTTTTGTGTAGAATACATTTTGGAATGGTAGATGATGGAGAATGTGTGATACAAAATGAAGGAAAAGTTTTAGGGTTGTGTAATATTATTTTATTGAAAAATATGTGATTGAAAAGAAGAGAGAAAAATATATTTTGATAAAAATAGAGATCTAATAAGATCTAAATAAAATTAAATCTTTTTAAAGTTTGGGTGGATGCTACTGGATATGACTTCAGGTTGTGCTTTTTTAGCTACTACTAACGAGATAAATATATTCACATATCAAAAAAGTACATAATGATTTAATAGTCAAAATTTCTCTGATTTTATGCTCCATATTTCACAAAATTAGGCTTCAAATGTCCTTGACATGTTGAGACTGTGTCCCTTGCAAGTTAGAAATTGAAAAAATATGAAGCATATAGGACAGGCTTAGCAGCTTAACAGGTTTGTGTGCTTCTCGTTGTCGGAAATCTAAAAAAAAAAAGGGGACATGCAACTCATCATGTCCGTGTGTTGGTTCTGAAAAGTGTTGAACGCCAACACTCCACCGTAGGATTAAATACGTGCCCCAAAAACTGAACCATGCCACATTCAAATCCCCCTAGCAACCACCCATCCCCAACCATCACCGCGCAGGGTTGATTAAAAAAAGAAAACGTCCTAACAAGAATAGGGGAAAGGTAAACCATAAGATCAAAGCAACAACCCCAACCTCACACTCTCACGCATGATACACCCAAAAAATGACCAAGAGAAGAAAGGTGAAACAGTCCAGTGCAATGACAAAAAGATCTACAGAAGTGTTCTGGTCACTTGCACTTTTGCCAATATTTGAACCCAATAACTCATGCAAATTCAAAAACTACAATGTTTCTATCTAATAATAATTTATTTCCAAAAATGTCAATCTTGACTAAAGGTAAAATAAATTGGGAACGGAAAAGCATCCTTTCCTTTGCCAAGGGTCAAACCAGTGGTCAGAATAATCAAATAAAAATGTACATTCCATAAAAAATTATAAGCATAAGTTAGTTTTTATCAAAGTTACAAAATATGTATCAATAACCAAACATTAGGTTTCTATGATGACAAAGATATTCAAAACAAGGCAGCATAAAATGTATACAATTACAGTTATACGCCACTTATGTAAAAAATAAATACCATAAGTTGTGACTTATTAATTAGATATAAAAAAATATTATTGCAATACCTCTTTCTTTTTGAGTTTCTTGTACCATGTGCACAGAGGTCTTTTCCTCTTTCTTTGCTCAAGCTTTAGAGGCTCTTATGCCAAATTTTTTTTGTTTACTTATTGAAGATAAAACTCCATATAACTTGACCCTCGCGCAAAAGACTCCAAAGTCATATAATATCCACGACCTTTTCTTTTGTCATTTTTTAGTTCTTTTAATTGGACTTTATGCATACTTAGTATCATCTATTGAGAAGAATTTCATGCAGCTAGTTTAGGAAATATTAATGTCATAAGAGTATTTTTTTCCTTAAAAAGGAAGATTATTATCTTGTCACGTACAACATTTGAATCAAAAGTAAAAGGCTAAAGGTAAGTATAATGTAATTTCCAACTTGTGTTATAAATCATCCCACCGCTACAAGCCAATTTAATATATCTCCAGTGAAATTTTAATAGGTTTCCAGATAAGTATAAAGAAAAATTAAAGAGCTAAAAATTAAAATGAGCTTCAAAAAATCTACCTGGGTGATAGAAAACACGTCAAACTGCAGCCAAACACAAAGCGTAACTGTCATGGTACATGTGATTCCAAGGTTTCTTAACTAACCTGCATATTAAAGGCAACCATCTGAGCTCCATGCATCCATCCAGTAATTGGCTTAAAATTTGTTGAAGTTACTCGTGTTCCCTTAGGAAACACTCTCAGAATATTCTTTTGGGTGAACCTTCAAAATGATATGGAAAATTAAAAGAAAAAAATTGTCAATCGTGAAAGTCTTCAAAATACAAGAATTGGCTTATAATGATGCCTATTCAAAATGATTGTGCAATGTAATGAAAAAGTATTTGTGTAACTGAAAACTACCTCACGACATCCTTTCCGTAAGATGATGCAGCTTTTTCAAGTACTTGTTCACTCAAACTAAGTCGATTAACTTTATCAATTCTGGTTCTTAATGAATGCCTCAGGCTACGTTTTGCCTTGCCAGCATGAATTGCAATCAGATGCTTGTATTGTGGTGCTGCCAAGCTGCCTGATTTTTGTTGATAGCCGTCATTGTCTTCGTCATCTTGATCACTATCACTCTGATGTTTAAGATGAAAATAAAGCACATTAGCATCTTAACTCACAACAGATTAAAATAACTCTTTTATCTTTCTTTGTCTGCTTTTTACCTTGTAACCAGCTTTGGTTTCATCTAGGTCATCGTCAAAGTCCTCCATCGATAAGGAAGTTTCTTGATCCTTGATATTCTTTGATTCAAGGTACTCTTTAGGTGGTTTGGTTGAGAGAATGATTTTATGCTTTAACTCTTCAGGTGAAGGAAATTCTTCCAAGCATCCAGACTCAGGGTAATACAGCATATCTCCAAAAATTTGCATAACCAGCTAGAACAAACGAAAATAAATAAATAAAATAAATAAAAAGAAGTTACTTTCCCAGTTCGTAAATGAAAATTACTTCCAAACTGTAGTTCGTAAGGGTGAAAAAAATCTAACCTCTGCAACTTTAGCCTGAAGCTCTGGTGTAAGGTGATCCTCTAAAGTAATTATAACGGGGTAGGGAGATTTAACAAAAGCATGTTCTTTAATAGACTTCAAGCATTTGGGAAGGAGCACTGGAGTTGTTAGGGTTCTGCAAGTGATTCAATAGAGTATAGAATTCATACTGAAATTTATACACACAGGGTGCAATTCACAAACACGTTATGCAGAATCTTTCTAGTAAAGGAAATGTGGCTTTTATATTCACTTCCATGAGATGAAGCCTCTTGATAAATTGCAGCAAAATGGAAGCATAAACATAAATAAAAGAATATAGATTCTTACCATACCTTCCATGAAGAACATGCACATTATCTTTTGCAGAATTCGGCCACAAATCAAGTTCTATTCCCCTCACACCATTTTCTAGAGCTTTTATGATTGGGGTTTCACTACAATCACTGCTCAATTGATTTCCAGTTAAGTAGGAATTGTGACCTGTATATATGAAATAATGTTGCAATGGAGCAGCCATATCATGGTGTACCTGGAATTGTAAACAAAGCCAAGGTAAATCTGAACTCATTCTACTCAAAAAGTCTGAATTAATTCTGTATAAATTCTAATTCTTTTCTACTCGAAATGATTAAACAGCCATTCAATTAACTGAATCATATAAAATGCATTCTACAATCTGAAAAATGCCTCTCAACTGCAGGTTGTCTGAAGAAAAGGTATGATAATATATGGTAAACTTAACAAAGTAAGAACATCAACTCAAGTGGAATCCAAGTATTTCTTCAAACTGCAACTAACAATTACTACCTACTTATTCAATGAAGCTTTTTTCATGAGAACAGCTGATGGAAAGTTTCACCTGAATTTGGGAAAAGATTCCCTTCCCCCTGTTTAATTAACTTAGCCCTTGTTTGACAACCATTCTTTGTTTGCCAAACTCATTTCCCACCACACGTGTTCATAATAAAATATTCTTCGCATAACCCCAAAACTTTTCCTTACTTTTTAACCACATATTCTCCTGAAATTTACTATTCAAAAACTCATTCTTTCCAAAAAAAAAAAAAAAATTGTATCAAACAGGGGCTTAGTATGGCTGTTTATAAAAAAAATTTCAACTGACCTAGATTGGTAAAATATTATAACTCTTGAAACATAAAAACTCTTGGAAAACAAAATTTCAAGACGTGTTAAATAAAGAAAATAGTCGAGTTACTGGTTCGTGTATACTTACAAAGATCTTTTCGACTGTATAAACAACGTTGGGCCTAGAAACGAGGTACGGTATATTTATCACAGATTTCCTAGTGGAAGAAGTGCTTCCTCTCTCATTGTCTGAATTTCACCAAAAATGGATCTCTCTCTATTTCTAACTACTAAATTCTTGGAAGAATATTCTTACTGAGCGATCTCATTCATCTTCCTGTGGTTCTATTAGCTCGATATTTATTTGTTTGAGATGCATTTCTAGCTGTTACCATATGATTTGAGCACAATATAAACCATTCAAAAGCTGTTTCTACCTTCTCTATCTGCCTGATAAAACATTTTCATCAAAAAAAAAAAAAATTGACGGTCACATATTCCATTCCTCTATCAAAAATACTCCCATAAATGCCCTGGTTTATAGTAATACTTGATAAGACAACAATTATACCCCTGACGGAAATTATTAGTACTACTAGATCGTTATGAAACATTCAGAGGCTCAGAAATCCTATTCAAGTACTCCTATAACCATCGAACAAATGTAAATTACTTCAAATATTTCGCAAATACAAAATCACTAGAAAACATTAAACAAATGTAAAAAAGACCTGAGGTTTAATAGGGCCATTAAGATCATCCTGGAAGAGAAAATAAAAGAAGTCATCGAGGGTAAGGCCGGGGCGCCAGGCGGTGTGATGGCAGCGCTGGAAGATCTGTTCTGTGATCCTTTCGGCATCAGAAAAAGTACTGTCTTCCTCCTTTTGATACTCGATAAGGAACTTCAGCAGCTGATCTGACGTCATGTATGGCTCATTGGGACCGATGTCCGAGTACCGGAGAAACGCCTCCTTCACGTCCGGCGGTGGCTCCTTCTCGCTGATCTTGAACTTCCGGTTGAAACAACCAAACATTTTGTAGTAATTGTAGCTGCCCATGTTATCAGATCTTGATATTCTTCGATTTCTCCCTCAAAACACGATGACTTTGAGTTATTTTTATATCATCACATGTTGGATGATCATGATCTGAGGGGTTGAATTTCGAATGGTCTCCCCTGGAAAATGCCAAATGAACGTCAATAAATAATTATTTGCTGAAAACTTGACAAGAAAATTTAATAACAAAAAAAAAAAAAA
>CAIGRB010171299.1:49225-71893 GCA_903798255.1 Fraxinus quadrangulata | reverse complement strand
GTTGATTTCGTGTTCGTGTAACCTTAGAGTCTTTGGACAATTAGTCAGATATATGGTTGCGTTACTATTGTATTTAAAATATTGTATCGAGATAATCTTTGTAGTAATATTATTTATCGTCATTGGTGATAAATACTAGTTTAGGTGACAATTACATAACAGTAAATAATAGATTCATTTAAATATAAAGTCACGTGATTCATTTAAATCAACCTATAAAATGTAGTTCAAATTATTATTATTATTATTATTAAGTGGTATCTGTTTTATGAACATGTATATAATTTTTAAATTAGTTATTTACAATTACAATTTACACACCAAATGAACAAAGTGGATATTATATAGTCGGAAATATTGTAATGGTTCTTATATAATGCACACATTTGATAGGGATTAAAATCAGATTTTTAGTAATTTTTTATAAAAATTGATGAAACGTGTAGTTAAAAAGTTATGGATCTCATAAAATACGTAGTTAAAATTAATTGTTGAGTTAACTCAACATTTTATCACATAACTCAGTTATCATTTAATAATAAGTTTTGACGGTACATAATATTTTAATGAACTTATGTATACACGTCCCGCATCGCCATCTTGAATGGGCGTGGTATCTCGCATTTAGGGCTTGTTTGGAAAGGATTTTACAATAACGGCTTATTTTTCAATTTTAATCCAATTAAAATCTTTCTCAAACAAGTTCTTAGTTAATCTTTCTTCATTGGTGTCCCAAATCTTTTCATTTTGTTATTTTTATATTTCAAGAATTCGAATTTAAAATAATTTTATGATTATCATTTTTAAAATGATAAAGACAAATGTGAATCTATATTCAATAATGACTTTAATCTTTTGTTCTAAAAGCACCGTCTAAGCTCGAGACACAAAGAAAATGTCCCGCCCAGAGTCTAGGCTTAAGAAAGGTCGTCAATACCAATTTTCTTATTTTGAAGTTCATTCCAACAAAATACTTAAATCATTGCTAAAACTTAAAAATGATAAAAGCTCAAAAAACCTCACCCTAACTCGAAATGAGGTCATGAACTTAGATTTCTTTGTCCACCAAACGAGCTTTATTGATTTAGGGTATAGGATTTAGAAAAATATGTTTTTACTAATATATAAAGAATTTCTTTAAATTTTCAAGGTAGCGTTATTTTAATTATTTATTGGTATAGTATGCTTAAAATTTTAAAAAGTTAGTTTTTATTGAAAAATTTTGCCCCTATTTGACAACCATTATCTTGAAAAAAAACATGGTTTCGAATAGTAACTTTTAGGAACGTGTGGCTGAAAAATAGAAAAAAAAAATTCGATTTACGTACGAAATATTTTATTGTGTGAAAGTATGATTGGAAATAAACATATAAAAAAAATTAAATTATGATTGTCGAACACTAACCTAATAATATATACACAAGTCTTTTTAAATTTTCAAGGTAGCGTTATTTTAATTCTTTACTGGTATAGAATGATTAAAATAATATTAAAATTGAAAAAACTTTTTATTAATACTACGTATACCTAAGTCGATATTTGACCTTCAAGTCACCTTTTATAATCTTGCTTCCAAGTACTATGATCTTTTCCTTTTGGGACATTACGTTATTAAATAAAAGGTAAAACTCTACTGTTGGTCACCAACCTATTGTCTTATTCATAAGTTAATCCTCAACCTTTTAAAAATAAACAAATTAGTCCCAACTTTTTTGTGTTGCTGCATAATGAGCCTCCAATTATGAAAACAATTATCACGTAACAATCACATAAACATACCTAACTTCAAAGACAGACAATCAAAGATACAAACCTTCATACAACTGGTCATCAAATTTGCACGTCGTCTGTTATTGAAGTAAGTGAAAAACCAAATTACCCTTTTTTAAAGGTTGAGGACCAACTTGCCACTGGACAACAAGTCGAAAACCTAAAGTGCAATTTGTCGATTGTAAACCAGTTGATGAAGACCAACATTATAACCATCAGCATCTGGTTACACTTTCATACGTGGCCCCGTTTGATTTAGTTAGAAATAAAAATTTTAATAAAATTTGATAAAATTGGATGAAATACGTAGTTCAAAAAGTGATAGAAATTCTTAATCCCATGAATAGTATGGTTGGGAAAAAAAAACCGAGTTTTAAATAACGGAGACCAAAATTTTTCATTATCCCAAATCACGTAACCGGTTTTACTAAAATCTGGTACCACACTCGTAACAATCTCCAGTACACACTGCAATACCAGCATGCTTCCAATCATTCCTCAACCAAACTCAATCCTGGATTCTCCTTCAAAAAACTGCAATAAAGTTTTATAACATGCAAATCAACCACATTTCCACCGTGTTATTCTTACCGCGAAATGGATGCCTCAACTCTTCATATTTTATTAATTCCCAGGATCGTTTATATATTATGTGGGTAAATGTAGCATGCATAAACCTTACTGAGGTCGAATAAACAACGAAGGGAACATCATCAACTTACCTGATTTATTTATGAGCATACTTACTAAAAGTTAAACACTAGTAGGGATACTTGGAAGCTCATTTCATATCTCAGCATCTGGCATCAGTTGCTAATTTCAGAGAGTAAACAACGCAACATAGCAAATTTCATGGTCAATTTCGGGCTATCCATCAACACTACAACTTGTGGCACTTCAGTCGAAACTGCAATAACATTTATGATGAACAGCTACTCTTTCCTGCAGTGAAATGGGAGTTAAAATCTTCTTCTTTTCACTCTCGAGACATCACTGAATCCCTGATCATGCCAAACCTGCTGCCCACTGGGCCTGTGGTTCCCGTCCTGTTGCTCTTCAATATTTCTCATTCGCCCTGATAC
This sequence comes from Fraxinus quadrangulata, assembly GCA_903798255.1. Taxonomy (NCBI): domain Eukaryota; kingdom Viridiplantae; phylum Streptophyta; class Magnoliopsida; order Lamiales; family Oleaceae; genus Fraxinus; species Fraxinus quadrangulata. The sequence continues at coordinate 69,041 of CAIGRB010171299.1, read as the reverse complement.
AAATAGTGGCTGATGCTTAATGCGTCCATCGAACTCCCTTTCTCTTATGGTGCTTCTCTCCATGAAATCCGTTTCTCCATCAGGACGGAACCTAAAAGGCCTGGAGGCATCATTTACATGATGGAAACGGACATTATCATTATCACTGTTGTAAGCAGGCCTAAAAGAACGAGCCATTCCCCGTCTCTCACCAAACTTTCTTCTGTCATCACCACTCGCATCATGATATCTACTGGAAGGTACTGTCCCACTCATATAGTCATCCCCATCTGCCCTCTCTCGAGGATCCAACACATTTACTCTCCTAGTGCTTCTGGGAAATACCCGTCCAGGTGGAGTTCTTCTATTCGAATTACCAGACCTATGTAGAATATGTTCCCGTCCAGAATCCACATCCCTTATGTCATTAGAAGGCTGAGCCATAAAGGTTGGAGATTCACGCCTTCTCCCAACAACCTCGTCAGGAAAACAATCACGATCAGGAGACCTCATCCTCCCCATCCTATACATAGTTGGAGATCTATGCTGAGGTAATTGTGGATGCCCATCAGGCGATCTCCTCCAAGGAGATGGCCATGGCCCAGGTGACCGTGTTCGGGATCTAATAGGAGATTTCGAGCGGGCCCGCGAGTAGTCCTTTCTCTGCAAAGTAGAGAAGTTCCTGTTCCCTCGCACAAGCTGATCATCAAGTTCATCATACATGGTTTGTGGACGAGTAAATACAGGATCTATAATATCATCTGATAATTCCCGAATATACTTTTCATTATGACGAAATCCAACCATGTCTGAACCATGTTCATCAGCAAATCTACTTGGACTAACATTTCTAGGAATTCTACGAAGCATTGGAATGCCTCTCATTGTAGGACCATCTCTACCTCTGGGAGATATTCTCCTAGCAGATGGATGGTGCAATGGTCGCAATTCATCATTCAAGGCCTTCCTTCTACCACCACTCAAAGCAGAATTATCCGGTGCAATACCATAGCCATTATAGTCAAGCTCAATGTCAGCAATTGAAGAAGCATGCTTACGTCTAGAATCCTGATAATTAGCTTTGACATTGTAACTTTCTGATGCAAACTCATGGTTAGAGTCCCACTCATTGTGTAACCGGCCAAACCTGCCAGATAACCTTCCTCTTCGAGCTATGAAACTCGATCTTGAATTTCTAAATGACTGGTGTTGACTCCAATCTTTCACAAATTTTTTTGGACCATCAGTATAATTTTCATCTCTGTAAAAAGGAAAATAGAGAAGATAATATAAGTAAAAATTATTAAAAAACAGATGAAGACGCCAATCAAGTGACAGGTCACAAGATTATACCTATTCCCACGTTGTATCTCCCCCTCCAGATCAGAGCATCTTTCTTTCCCACTTCGCGAAGACAATCTACCCGGAATAGACACTGTTTTACAAGGGGATGCAGAAACAGAAGTACGAGGTAAATTTATGATGCGGCTCTTGTTGCTTGCATTGTTGGAAGAATTAGCAGCATTGTTATTATTACTACTATTATCTACAGATGCTTCAGCCTTGGGCAGAGTTGAATCATTCTCTCTTAGAGAGATTTCTTTAATTCTCTCACTGGTGGCTTTCTCACCCAGTGTTGCCTCCATCCCATGGCTCTCATTAATTGCCCCTTCACCAGGGGCTTCCTTTTCATCACCCTCTTCAACATGATCTCCTCCCGAAAGATTAAGTTGTTTCTCTGGAGATACAAAATTAGAGCTCTTTTTGTCAAGTCCAACTTCTGTAACTTCGTCTAGTAATGATTTTTGCAAAGCACCATCTTCACCATCACGCTCATTGGGACCCATATCAACGCATTCCTTAATTTGGTCGCTACTCGTCTCATCATGATTATCCAATACAGTGGCTTTTCCATCAAAATCAGATACGCTGCAATTTTTATCAGAAGAAAAAACACAAGACTCTATATTTCTTGTATCGCACTCAACAAGTTTAACATTTTCTTCCTCATTGTCAACATTTGGATCTTCTACTGTTGGATGCATTAGCGATTCTCGAAGCTCGCCATCTTCATAATCTTCATCTTCTTTGTCAGGTCGCCTTTTCTCAATACCCTTGAGATTGGTAAAAGCATGAATTCCATTAGATCCAAAAGCATCTGCTCCAGGCATATTGATAGGTAAGTTTGTGTTTTCCTCATCACTGGCAGATACCTCACTGTTTCCAGACAATTCCCTAGGATGTTCGTCAACCCAATTCAGTTTGCACCCTTCAGAATCTTCAGCAATCAAATTCTCTACCTTCTCACAGTGTACGCTTATTTCTTCGCCTTTCTGGCTTACAGGTTTAGGGACGACAGCATCAATCGGCTCATCTGGTATATCCTTTCTGTTACAAAAGTGTTTAGTATGGAAAGAATGTTCAGATTGATATGATAAATCCCCACTTGCGGTTGACTCCGAAAAGGTTGGCAACCTGGAGGGACACGAGTTGAGAGGGGTCACAGGCATAGATAGAACAGATGAAGATGCACAGCTCTCTTGATGCTGCATAACCTTTTCAGCAGATTGAGGTAGAATAGAAACCGTAGGTTTGCTTATTTCCTTGTTACACACCTGAAACAGTTCAGATTTTATTGGTCTTGTGTCAACTACTTTCTGTGAGTTACTAGATGACGTTACTACTGTTTCTGAGCTGCAACTCTCAATAAGTTCCCTTTTCATCAAACTAAGCCTCAACATTTCTATTGTATTGCTAGTACCACCGGTACAGCTACATTCCAAATTCTCTTCAACAGTTTCCAATTTCACAGCTCTACAACTAGCAGAATTCATGTTCCTTGTTGATAGCTGCCCTGTTTGCAACTTTGAGTTTGAGTCAACCCTGACAGAGTCTACTTTATCTGATAAAGAAGAATGATCCCTACTGGTGTTCAACTCCCCGTATGGTATACCAAGACTAAGACAAAGGGAATCCTCGGGCTTATGTTCACGCCTAGGCTGTACAGATGAAATAGGAAAACTTGAACTATGCTCATGCGCAATATGTTTCCCTTTATTCAAACTGAAATCAGTTGTACCCACTGCACGTGAAGAATGTTTCAAATCATGCCCACTACAGTTATTATTGAACTTGCCGTTACCAATAGAATTGTGAAGAAGTGCATTGTTTTCAACAGAAGGCTCCCATGCATCCATCGAAGTATTTAGATCCCAGTTTGACCTATTATTAGCATATACATGACTGCTAACGTTATTTGAGCCATCATCACTAATTTCACGGGTAATGAGCGCGTCTCTGCACAAAGACAAATTCAGCAACGCAGAATCTAACTTATCAGATTTTTGGTGATTCGTTTCACTATTTTTGAGTTCCAAAGCAGGAACAAGTGGTTCGTTTAGTTCCAATAAAAATTCAGCATTTCCTGAACCAGTAGAAAAATTAGGTTTACGGTTGCCTTCAACTTGTGGGATGTCAATTTCCTTCTTCACGTTCACTACAATAGCACCCATATTGTTTCCTGGGACTCCTGATCCTGAAGATTTCTCATTCGAAAGGAGATTCACTTTACTCACTACCCCATCCGTAGAACCTAAACTATCACAACGTTCAGTCTCTTGAGGCTTGGAAGCAGAAATGTCCAAATTGGTTTGCAGCAAGTGGACATTTGGATCAGTAGCTTTTTCTTTCTTTGCTTCTAAAACGGAATTCTTGCTCATATCAGATTTACCAGAAGGACTAGTATCATTTGCAGTTAAAACAGATTTCTTGCTCATATCAGATTTACCAGATGAACACATATCAATAGCAGCATCCAGGGATGGCACTTTACCTGAGCTTTTGAGGTCTTCTATATTTTTTCCATCATTGTCCTCGGATGCGGACAGTCGTTCTTCAGGGGACGGAGAAGGAGACCGAATTATTGGAAATTTCCTCTTTTTAATCGGAATAGTTGCAGAAGAATTACTAGACTCCTGCTGCTGCTGCTGCTGTGGAAGTCCCCCATGCTGAAAATAAAAATGAATTTAACAATAGAATTTAAATAAAATATTCATTAAATTAAAGTAATCAAAAATCAGATGAAAACCTCTTCATTTTCCGGAATTGGCATGAGTCCAAACAGAGTAACACTGCAACAAGAATTAGCTATTTTAATTAAAATAAAGAAATAGAACAAGAAACCGTAAATTTAAATTAAATTCAAATATCGCCATTATTATGAACATCTTAACAGAAATCAACTTCAACACTCAAAATTAATCAAGTTAAAACACAAAGGATACCAAAAATTCAAAGATTAACTAGAATATGCGGTGAATATACGATTAACAGTTTTAAACAAAGTACAAAACGTAGCCACCAACGCCCATAACTCATTTTCCCCTGAAAAATAGACACCATAAAAAATTCTAAACATCGTTAATGTTTTTGATCCGAAATAGTGGATCTTTTCTATCTGTCTGAAATAACAAAATAATAATAATAAGAAGAAAATTAACATCTCGGAAAGTTTTCTTCATGGATTAATAAATCTAGAACAAGAAGAATATAAAAAGAAAATTGCAGATTAGCGCAGTCAGCGATTCAGACCCATAACACAACAGATACAGCTGTTGATAATTCGATGTATCCAAGGAGAAATTACCTTAAAAAAACAGCAAATTTTGTATAATAAATCTAGAAAAAGGAGAGAGGTTAGAAAGGAGGAAACAATGAGAAAAAACTAGGCGTGAAAAGAGAGATAGGAAAGACAATATGAACAAGGTAGAGGTAGTTTCCAAGTGGTTTCCATATTTCTCCCAACTCAAATAAATAGTAAAATATCCGAAGGATTGATTGATTGATTGATTATTTAGGGTTTGTGCTTTTCAAGGGTTGAAAATTTTTCTTCTCCATTAAATGGGTTAATTTCATTTTTGGTCCATCGACTATCACGAAATTCTCAATTGAGACATCTATCTTTAGTTAGAAACTTGACCCTTGTTTCGCCTTCGTTATTTTCAAAATACACTTTTTTCTTTTATTTTCAACCAAATATTTTTTAATAAAATAATATAAATGTAAATTAAAATTTTTTGAGTCACATTAAAATTTTAATTCTCATTCTTCTACTTATTTTCAACCAAACATTTTTTAATAAAATAATATAATTGTAAATTAAAATTTTGTGTTTTTGAACCACATTAAAATTTTAATTTTCATTCTTCCACTCATTTTTAACCACACATTCTTCAATAAAATAATATTTTTCATCATATTAATAACTTTTCTTTTCTTTTCAACCACACATTTTTATCAATATACTATTTCAAAATATATTCTTCCAAAATAATGTGACTCAAACACACCTTGAGTCTAACAAAGTGACTAAATTTACAATAAAATGAAATTTTGTGTGTTCAGTTGTTGATAAATTGAAGATGGATGATCCAATCGATATTTTTGTTAAAGTCAGGTGGCTAAAATTAAAATAAATGATAATTTATTTTAATTTAAAAGTGGTGGGCAGCGGAAGTGTCGGGTAGCCGACAATTACGTGTTAATGGGCCTACACAAGTTCAACTACTTTTGACAGAATATAATAATAATAATAATAATAATAATAATAAAATGACTAAAAATATATATATATATTCAAAAAGTAATGAATTTTTTTTTGGATTTATGTGTAATCTTATTTTATTGAAAAAATATGTGATTAATAAAAGAAGATAAAAATGAATTAAAATTTAATGAGGACAAAAAAAATAATATTAAATAATTTTCTTAAAATTCATTTTTATCTCGTTCTCCCAATAAAGGCAATTACAATACAGGAGATCATGTAGTTTCAAAGAAGAGAGAAGATAAATTTTTGGGAGAAATGTGTTTTGGAATAGTTATTTTTTTGGAAAATATGTGATTAAAAATTTAAAAAAAAAAAAAGAATTTATGTGTGAGTTATAATATTATTATGAAAGTATATAGTTAAAAATAAATTTTAAAAATGATATGTTTTTTAAAAAATGAAGTCCAAACAAGAGGTAAATGATCTGTCACAAACGAACTTTGCGTGAAAATGAAAAGAGAGAGAGAGCGAAAGCAAGAAATAATTGAGGTAGTGGGTAAATGGTAAGAATTATTCTATCTTCACATGACAATAATTGCACTTTGGTTTTTCCAGGAAGAATACTGTCACGCGTGGTAATAATAATATTATTATTATTATTATGAGTTTTGCTATATGTACAAGTACAACCCATCTCACAGTAGAGGGTCTCACCCACGATCACATTTGTCGATGCAATATTATTATTATTATGAGTTTTGCTATATATCGCGATTCTTCTATTGCTCGTGAGCCCCTCTATTGTTAGGCGTATCAACAGAAATAACAAAACTATTGAAGAAGGAAAAAAAAAAAAAAGTGGGCCCTGTCACTCCTCTATTGGCTGGGAGTTTGTGGGTGACAGACCCCTGCCAATAAGGGAGTGTCACATGTGCCTATTATTTTTTCATATCGCTTTTGAATGGGTCAATTATTACATATAGCTTTCTTTCTTTTACCAAATTATTAATTAATATAAAAATAAAGATGAGGATGAGGACGATTCTCTTCTAGGATGCTAATGGATCGAGCTAAGTTGACCCATTGGTTGGCAACCAGGATGAACATGGCCCATTAGGCAAATTGGGCTCCATTGGCGAGTCAAACTGCATTGGTTCACGGGCTTTTTATTTTTATTTTTTAAAGACAAAATTTATAGAAAATGTAGTAAAATTGAGTGCAAGATAAAAAATGAAATTCATATAGGTCAGTTCGTGAAGCGAACGACTTTACTTTTCGAGATTGATGTGGGATATGGACTTGTAATGGAACGAGCTAAGTTGTCTAATGACTGAGCTCTCACGAGCTAATCCACCAAGTAAACGAGCAGCTCAAACTCCTAAGAACGGTGCTTAATTTATGATAATCACATTGATGACATGACACACTACAATATGTGGTAAAAGATAATAGTTGATTATACCACTTATTCTAGTGTACTACATTACTTGATGCTTAGGGGATCAATTTCGCAAGTGTTCCAAAACTTTTTTCTACTTTTTAACCGCACATTCTTCAAAAAATCAATATTACAAAATTTATTTATTCAACATAATGGGGGGCTAAAACAAAGGTGGACTAGATTGGAGTTTTTCAGCCAATTTTATGAAGTAAAAAAGGGTCAATTGAATGAAGCAAAAAAAAAAAATTTCTCTTTATAAAGCCAAATTTTAAAGTGGGCTACAAACCAATTCTCTTTAGTCTGTCCACGCTCCCTTCTAAGTTCTAACCCCCTCCCAGAGAAGACGGCAAAAATTTCCGACAGATTTGCCCTCCCTTATCCGACTCCAATTGTTTTAATTTAGTTTTATTTTTATATTTTTCAATCTTTAAAATAAATAAAAATATCTTAAAAATAAAAAATTAATTCAACAGCACAATAAAATAGAGATATTTGTATCCCCATCATTCCGTCCAAAAATCCCGATACGACAGTTACTGTATTTTAATGAATATTGTTAATTGTACATAATAATTTACGTACACATGAAGTGCCAAAAAAAGCGTAGAGAATTTCTTTTTTATTTGGTTGAAGAAATTCTTACCCAATCATATTTCATCACATTACATGTATGTAAATCATCGTACACATGTAGCACAACCGTATTTTAATTACCTTCCCACCAACCCTACTCTATTGCCATCCGAACCCACACTTCTTCCCCAATTGACACTCCTTCTGACCAATTATTTTGTCCAAATAACTTGTCATAACTATCCTTTGAAATTATGTTTACATTAATGACGTCATTTTTACATGTTCCATATGAATTAGTTGACATGATAGATTTATATATAGCTAGTTTGAACTCTCCATTTAAAAAAAAAAAAAAAAATGGGTTATGTAATAGTGATTTGTTTAAGATTGTGTAGTTGTAAAGAAAATTTGGATTTACGTGTAAATTATTTTATTGCGGTTGAAAACGAATTTAAGAAAAAATGAATTCTCAAACAGGGACATAGTAGAATAGATATTAGGACACGTTTTAGTTTATCAGTCATTACCAGGAATGGCTAGGCGACGTAACCACACCCGAGTAAGCTCGAACACAATTCATTAGCTTAGAGAGCAGCCAATTAGACAACCTTACTTCGCCCTAGAGACAAGTGTTCACCCATCTACTTGATCATTTCTCAATTATTCCGATACATGGATTATATCTTTCTCATCCTCTTAAGCCTATAAAAATGACACAGTATCACATGCAACATGAGCATGAAGAAAAAAGAAACGTGTAAAGAGAAGCAATCGAGCTCATTCACTTCACTTCCCACCTAAAGCAGTGCTGCCTGTCAAGGAGTGCAGTGTTCTTGCTATGCATTGCTACATAATAAAATTATTTTATTTTATTTTTTTATAATCTAAATGGATGAAAAGACCCAATTTTAATTTTGATATCTGAAAAAGAATCAATATAAGCATTCATTGTTTATTCATGATACTTTTAACATGTGCTTTCCTCTTTATCTTCGTAGTAAATTGATCCTCATTCTTTGAATCCTTTGTGTTTCTCAGTATTCTAGTCAAAGAAAGACTGCATAGAATGCAACAAGACAATGAAAGAAGAAAAACTTGAGCATTTGAGCAAGGCCTCTGTTCTCTCTCCCTTTCTCTCGACGCGCACAGTAAAATAATCAATATCGACTCATTCTACTAAATGTATGGGATTACACTTGTATGTTTTATGAAAGTAATGAAGCTATTGAAATAGTAATTGAAACAGCTAAATCCTCAAATCCACCTATCAAATGTATTTCCCCTACTGATGAACATACATAAATGGAGTCAAATGCTAAATGAGTATCTTGCCCTCCAATTATAGCACTCTTTCTTGAACACCATTTACCTTAACGGATACTTGTGATCACGTTACAAGTATAATTAAACAAAACGCTTTACTGAACCGTTAAGTTCAGCTTTAAACTTTCACTGAAAAATACATAAAAGACGATGCTCGTCCCTAAATAGAGGGTGGTAGATTCCATGTCGTGAATTCAATGATTTATTTACCATAACTTTCGAAGTACCCAAGTGTTGATCATGCATTGATCTCACTCATTAGTATCCCTTATGCATTCAGAATTTCGTTAACACATTCGAGGACTGCTAACTTTAGTTCGTAATCAGGTCATGGTCCTATCCACAATGCATTCTCAAGGCTCAAAAGTCACCATCCAAAAGTCACTTCTTCAACAATCAATACAAAGAAACAAAGACACAGAACAAGTTACCTACTTATTCTAAATTCGTTAATTCAGAACAAATCAAATCTCCCCAAATAGACTTAAACATACGACCAACGGTCAAATAGGAAAGGATAATCTGAATCATAGAACTATAATTGAATATAGGATCAACTAACATTTATCCAATACCATTCACCAAATTGTGGGATAGACGACAATAGAACCGTATCAAAAGTGTCCAAATCTTCACTAATTATGGACGAAAACTTAGATTACATAAAAATTGTACAACTAATTATTTAAGATCTTTAATTACTCTTAGCTAATGAAGATTATATAACTATAAAATGTGAATAAATATATCATTTATTCGATAAATAAAATGTTAGAGACGAGACTGAATTAAAGACCGAATGAGTGAATACCTAGTTACTGATTTCCCTCAGTATTGCTCTTGGAATCAGTTGCAGGAGCGTTGGGCTGATTAAACACATTCGAAAAATTAGCCGAAAGATTGGAATAAAGCGAAACGACTTTGGAAATATTCCCATTAATTTCCTGTATTAAAGCCACATTTTTCACCATATTGTCATGGATTTTCGACTGGTGATTCTCGTTGACTTGCTGGATAAGAATCCGGTTCCGGTCCAACACCGATTGAACTTCCTGGAAATTTTCTGTGAAGGCGGCCCAGATGAAATTCTCCTGATCCTCTGCGGCTCCTTCGAAATCGGACAACAGTGGGTTGGTTGTGAGAGAAGTGGATTTGGGCGAGTTAGGGCGGTGGTGGGAGTAGCGGTTGTCGGGGTTTTCCATGATCGATTCAGAGGCGGAATCTGGCGGTTTAGTGTATTGTAGATAGATGATTTGAGATATTTGGCTGATATTTTTGGTCTGAAAAATAGATCAAGCGACGACTTTGGGTTGCGACGCGACTTTCCCGGAGCGTGAGCGACTGTTTATTAAATAAAACGATTTATTTAGCCTTTGTTTGATTTAACTAAAAATTTAATTTTTAGTAAATCTTAAATAAAATTTGATGAAGTATAACTGAAAATTTGATAAAATTTATGGATTATATAAAATGCGTGATTGAAAATAAATTTTAAAAAAATAAATTTTAAAATATGGGGAGCCAAACAAGGACTTAATATTTAATTTAAGTCAATGATCGGGTAATTTAATTGAATTGGTAATGTGTCCGACGATGACGATGACACTAGTTTGGCAAATGCAAATGAATAACAAAGTTGGAAGAAATGGTGAAGAATAAGATTTTTTTTTTTCTTTTTTGTTTTTAAAGTATTTTAATTAAGAATACATGTACCAATAATAAAAAATAAGAATAAGGTACTAAAAATAAAATAAATACTCGACCTTTTAACGGTTTCAGCAATTAGCAGGACCAGTGGTGCTACAAAATCAATAGGTTGGGGACTATGATGTTCAAAAATGTATGTTGAGGACCAACTCTACAATTTTCCCCACAAACAAATTTGTGTCTGTTCTTTTTATATGACAAAGAACAAGGAGATGTTAAGCCGCGCGCTCTATTGGGTGGTAGCGTGATTAGTTAAGGAAAAATATGTTACGATTTTCAATAGAAAAGGAGTTTTGCTATTCGTTCAAGACCACCGACCACAAACGTCCAACTCCAACCAATAGGAGAGCAATACATGCGCCCCTGAAGAGACGCGACCCTGTCTCTCTAACAAAACCCAAAAATGCGTAACCAAGCTTATTTTGATTCCAATAAAAATAATGTTTCGATTTAATTGATTATCTACCAAAATGAAAAAATGCAGTTTCCCATACAACATTTCAATTGATGTTTTACACAATCAATTATTCTGCATTGCCCCAATTGGGGGGCTTTACAACAGTAAGCATCAGCCAGTGCAATAATGTATTGTTCATACAGCTGAAGAAATGAATACAAATTTTTGAACTCCCTGAAACAATGTGGGTTCAACGTCAAAACTGAAAGAGATGAGCCGCAATACAATAAATAAAGTAACACTCTACACCAGAAAAATAATTTTGGTTTTTAAAAATGATTCGATCTATGTGACGGCTGCTCAGGTCTCACGGCATCAAAGCTTTTTGAAGTTTCAAAAGCCAGAAGGCAATGTGCATTACAAATAACCGAGCTTCTAGTTGAAATTCTTCGAAACAAACAAGTAACTGAGATAGAAAAGACCTGTTCTGTAACAATTTTGACTCAACAACGGCCTCAGAAGAGACTCTTCCAACGATAAAAAATGTCTCATGAGAAGATCCTTGCATCTGTTCAAGAAGTAAAGTGGTGCTTGTTAGGAATGTAAAAAAAGTGTAATTTCTTTGAATTCTTCGTTGTCTATCACAATACTTAAATAAGCAAAGTAGGAAAAAAATAATGCAAGTAGGGAACGCAAAATTACATCCATGATCAAGATAGAATAAGAGCTGAATTTTATGGAGTCAAAATTCAGAAAGAAAAAAATGTGCATGACGAACAAATTCATTTGGTTTTATTGATTCTACGGAACCGAAACTGCAGCAGTGTTTGGAGAAGAGGAAAAGTGGCAACAACTCGTAAGTAAATGATAAACAACACCTTATTTGATTGGCATGAACTACTTTTCTTTCCCTCCCAAATTAGGCAGAAGGAGTGAACAACTACGGGAAAGACGGAGCTATCCTCAATTACAGTTTGTAGCCTAAGAAAATTAGGGGATGGCTGCATAATCCAAATAATATACGTTTGTCTTTCTTTTCGCGTCAATTCTTTCCCCTCTCCCTTTCCATTCCCACTCCACTTTCCCTTACTAAATAATGATTCAGAGTGAAAAGTAAACTTTCCTTGTTAGAGAAAATGCATCTTCTCTCACTACCCCTCCGTGAACCATATAGCTGAAAACAGACATGTTAACTTCTCCTAAAATTTTGAAAAATAATTTGGTAAATGAAAGTAAAGAGAAACTGAACTAAAACTGTGTATTGTGAAAGACGTCCATTCAGCAAGATTGAGAAATAGAAACTCGTCATAACAACATATTAACAAATCAACAAATTAATGCAAAACAACTCTATACGGAACACATGGTGATTTTCAGGGTCATACAACTAACAGAATCAATCATATAGAAATTCAGAATCCGAGGTCAAAATATCTCAAATATTGTTCTTAGAAACATTCAAGTTTTGTAAATCATGTACATGAGAATTTTACATGTAAAGAGATACAATTCTATAATGCAAATAGTTTAAAACAATTCCATACCAGTGATTGATTAACTGTACGCAAGCAATCATTTGTTTTGAGCATTAGAAGAATAACACGAGGGAGTCTCCTCAGAAGCTCTGTGATTTGAGAAAAATATTGTGAAGCATACATCTGCAAACCAAAAAGAATAGGTTACTGTAATATATTAAACTGAAGTACTCAACCTTACCCTAATGAATATAGATAGCTAAATCTCAAAATTTCCAATACAAGGTCCTTCACAGCTACATGAATTACACTTTAAAATCTAGCATTTTGCTTCTTTTGAAAATTTTATTCTAAGGAAATTTAGAGGTAACAGAAACTGAAAAGAAAAGGTAGCTTTTACTATAGCAAACATAATAAATCAAATTAATCCATCTAAACTGGAGGATAAAACCATGGAAACAAAGGAAGCTATGATAATACAGGGCCGTATATTTCCATGTAGTCACCTGGAGTTCTGAACGATCACTGTCGGTGCCTTGGACAACTAGATGATCAACAGAAGGATCAATAACTTTGTTCCACGGTCTCATTGTAAGAATTCCTGCAAATAATGCATAAAGATCCTCTCCAGCCCCTAACTTCACACTATTTTCCTTAATTGCATTGGCATCTGAAAATATCAATCCCTGTCATAAATGCCACGATATCGTATTACCAATGAGATTTCATAGTGAGAAACACCAAAGGTAAACACTATTTTCTGGAAAAATATGCACCTTCCACAATGATGCATAGCTGATTCTGGTAGAAACGTCAAGATCTTTGTAAAGACCATGGTCTAGCAGTATCAATTGTGGTTTTTTCTTTCCTGCACAGTATCAAGTTATACGTACCCCTGTCAAATTTAGCACTACACTTGCAACCGCATTAAGAGATAAGCCAAAATCAAGTTGAAAGCATGTAAATGCTCAGGGGTGGAACTCAAAAGAAAACTTAAATGTAGTTTCATATGCTAGATATCTAATCAAGTGACAAATGCACCTGTTCTCTATTTAAAAAAAAAAAATCATCCCATTAAACTTGAAAAGGTGTCAGAATCAAATTCTTCTGTCAAAAAAAGTTTTCTTAGGTGATATAGAGTCCTAAATTAGGGTATTTCTTAGTTTCCTTTGGATATCATCCAGGTTTGAGATATTCGAGTTCTACAAAATTCTTCAGACGTTAATTCCTCCTTTTTTATTATGTGTCATCATTAACAAGTGCAAATGAACACAGTAAGTTGGAAAAGAGTGGGACTTTCTATCTCCCTATCTCTTGAAAACTCGTGTTTGATCTGCCATAGAACTTGCGGGGTCTATTTGTAAAGCATCTTAACACAGACTAAAGGACTTTGTCAGGGGGCTAGGGTGATCCACTCAAGGAATTAGCTTTGTTTCAGGCGCTGTACAGGCATAAATATGAAATCCTACAGGACCATGCCCCCATAGTCCAGGGCACACTCGTCCCCATAAATGCACCACCCATTAAAAAAAGTAAAATAACTGCACATGCAACTTGGAGAATGGAGAACATTGGACTCACGAAGAAACAAGGTGTAACAATGATATATTCTTCTTCGACCGCGGTGATGAAATTTGAGCACAGAAAAGGACACGTTACTAAATATCCCCAAATGCAAATTCAAGGGGCTCAATGCACAGGATAGTAGATAAAAATAAAACAAGATCCACAAATTTAATATCAAAAAAGAATAACATCAAAATCTACACTTGCGCACAACCATTAAGCAAGTATTGAGTTGATTATAATAGTATATTGGTTATATGTACGAGAAACGTCAAATGAATAATGAACCTTACGTTTTAAGGTAGGAAGAAAATGCAGTGTACAAAACGAAAATTCCAAAATGAAAATCAAGGGATAATGCCTTACCAAAAATCCCCCTATGGCCAGAAGGTAATGGGCGAACTAGAACATTGGCAGCATGTGGATCACAATGTACAAAACCATGTTTAAACATCATTTCAGCAAATGCTTGACTTAACTGCATAGAACAAAGCATCTTATTAGAATTGAGTGAGAACAATAAAGCATATTCCACTTAATAATTGCTTAAAATGGAGAGCTATTAATACCTTAGTCCTACAATCCGAAAAATAACGGAGGGCCATTAATACTATGATGGTCTAGATGATCTATTCAAAAGGAATTAATATGGGAGCGAAAGGTTAACAGCTATGGATAAGGATAACTAATTATTGAAAGATAATTTTTCACTCAATAGTTTATCTTACTAATTTTATGATACTACTTGGCTGAATTTGAAAGGAGACACCCATGAACTCACTAATTTTGCAACGTCATTAGGCTGAATTCCCAGCTTCTGAATGGTCTTTAAGTCATTTACTTGTGCGCCATCGATAAATTCCATCACCAACAATTTTGATGTACTCAAGTTCCAATGTACCTTTGGGGCATAAATATACTCTGCAATCTGAGGAGAGAACCTCCGAAAGTTATCCATACATTTTACGCTGTTCTTGGCCTCAAACAAAAAATTTAACTCCTGCGAACAGCATTATAACTTATCAAAAGTTTGCTCCAAGAGGAAACAAAGGACCTTCAGATAGCCCAGATAATAAAGAAGAGAAAACAAAGGACCTTCAGATAGCACAGATAATACATTGAAAGTACTTGATTGCATACAAGGACAATATCTCAGTACAGTGCATGTAAAGGGACATTCTAATCAAATATCACGTTTTGTATCTTGGAAGCTGGAAATAGAAAATTAAAATGAAAAGTAAAGTAAAAACTGGAGCACATACATGTTACAACAAATTACCCATTTGATAGGATTTAAGTTGCTGAAGGATTCACGCCGGAAATTGTAATCTAGTTTAGAACAGAGGAGGAATTATTATCAAAAGCAAAGGGACTACTTATATTTTTAAACCTTATGCCAAGAATGGTTGAAAACCAAGAACAGACTGCAAGGTAAAATAAGAAGAAGCTTCATATGCGCAGCAATTTTTAACATCCAACTGATGAAGATGAAACCGATTCTGATGCAAGCATATGAATATTTATCTGATTTAATTTGTAATGTAATATTATTTCTCTTTGTAGTATGGTGTTTGAAATTTGAAAATACATATGAAATTTTTATATTTTAGATTGAAAGGTTACCCACTAGGATTTTCCTCGTTCATTTCTGAAAGAACACAAAATAAATCCGTAATTTGAGAGATCTTAAGATGCCTTCAATTATTTTGTTATAACTGAGGAAACACCTAGCTCTTCAGAAAAAGGTTGAGTAAAGTACACCAATCACCGGGGAGCCAGCCCCGCGCGGTCATCTTCCCCTAATAGGGATATTTCTTTAGGTTGAGTAAAGTACACCAATAACCAGGGAACCAGTCGGTAAAGCACCTTGATGGTTTCCGGAATTCTTACTAAATCAAAAACCTAAAACACATGAAATTTCCATTATGCCGAGTGTTTGTTTGGGAGAGATTATTTTAAGTGAAAAATTATTTTTTGGAGAATTTGTTGTTAAATAATAGAGAAAAGTTATGGGTCCACGTGCAAAATTATTTTATTGAGAGTGTTGGTTGAAAATGAGTTACACGAAAAAAGGATTTCCAAATAAATTGTGCCAAACAAACACTAAAGGTGCTAAAAAAATGGATCACCTCAGCTTAGTCAAAACTTTAGAGGAAGCTTTAGAATATTGTTGGAAATCATTTGGTTTTGAAACTTCTAGAGACTTTAGACAATTTTGACAGTAAGAACACTTATTTAACATCCAGTTAGTGTAAATAGATTGAACAAGCACCGAAAGAATCTCAAGCGATAATAAAGCTGTATTACACTCTCATCGAATGAGGGAAACAAACTTCCAAAAACAACATGAATAGGCTAAAGAGATCCTTCTACACAATCAACTGGTGGTAAGACATTAACAAGAAAGGGGAAAAAATCGAAAATAATTGAGCTAAGCAACAAACCTTGGGTATACTTTCCCTTATTTCATCAATCAACCACCTGTGTGAAAATTCAAGAACTTCAAAATTTCTTTTTGATTTGAAAACATGTAAAATTGGCAAAGCATTATCTTCAGAAGTTTCAAATTTAGTTTCTGAGAATATTTAGATAACGTATATGCCACGTGACTCCAAAAATCATCAGCTTTCTCAAGGCATATAAGAGAAATGTGCGCTGGAATCATTCTAAACCTGTAATCAAAAGAAGGAAAGAGCCGATGCAATGTGTTTACAATTAACTCCACAGTTGCATAATCTGCAGCTGCAGTATCTGTCATGTGAGTGTGCTGAACCTGAAGTAGATCAAATTATGTCAGTTGGGAAAATCCTGATCACCTATTGAATTATCAACAAATGCGTAGGTCTCGATGAGGATTGGTGTGCTACCTTTACAGCAACCTTTTCTCCCTCATGGGTGAGGGCAATGTGAACCTGCGCCAGAGAAGCACTTGCAATGGGCACAGGATCAAATTCGGCAAAAATCTGTAAATATATCCTGAGTTAATCATTTGAATGATCAAATAAATTGGTGATTTAGGAAAGAATTATTTACATCAAAGATCTAAGATCAAGTAAGTCCTTTGGTAGATCTGGAACAACTATACGACTTCAAGAGCTATTTGAAAGATGTATACTCACTTCATCGGGAGCCCCTCCAAGCTCATTCTTGACAACTTCGCGAACTTGATCATATGATGAAACCGGACACCTATTCAACATTGACTCTCTCATTATCTGGACATACTCAGCAGGCACTAAGTATTCCTGAAGAAGATCAAAATTGGCATTTGAAATTCTGAAGCTAAAAGAATTATTTTAGAAAACAGCACAAGAATAACATACCAGCTGACTAATATGTTGACCAAGCTTGATATATATTCCACCATTTTTAAAACAAAGTTCTTGAAGCCTAAGTGCACTCCTGGCATGAACTTCAGATTTAACTCTTGTCCTTTCAGTGCTACCCTCAGGCAAGCCCCAGAGAGAGTATTTATAATCTAACATAAAATATCAAGAACAATAAGGTCTACATCTGATGCAGCAAAGCTTAGATAGGAATATCTATTAAGGCAAATCATACACACAAGGGAAGAAAGCAGAAGCAGCAAATCTTAATAAAAGAATAGAATTGTTCAACAGGATCCAGGTTCTTAGTATCCTGATAGGTACCCGCAAGTTCTTGTTCTAGGGGATGGGGGTATTATGGGCATTTTATAGAATAAATGTAAAGGCTTCTAACTATAAATGGGGGAGGGGGGTCTATATTCATTTAAGCAGAAATTGAGGGTTGATTCGGGAGAGTCCAGGCCTCTTGAAGTTCTTGGAATTTGTAGTTCATTTTCATTTAATTCAGTTCATATATATACACTTAAATACAATTTGTCTTCCTGTTATTAAATATCAATTTCAGTATAAGCAATTCGATCTGGATCCTATCATATTCATGAAATAAAGACCTTGACTACTACAACTAGTTCCTCATAAAAAATGCACACACATATTTCATAGCATGGGAACATTTAAAAAATATATATATTGCATTCTCTCATAATGAAGTTTTTCCTGCAGGCCTGTTATGGTATTGTTTTAGTTTGCCTATTTTTTTGTGAATCATCTTGAACCAGTCCATTGCCATTTAGAACTGGAGGTTTTGGTGTGGATAGACTCCTAGAACCAACAACTGACTTCGCCCAGGTAAAGCTTGCTGGAATTGTTCAGTATTTAGAAACTCTAAAACAGCATTATAGCCTAGGAATTGTATCTTATCAAAAGACCCGACTCAGTGAGCCTTAATCCTCACGGAAAAGCCTCAAGGGGATTGATGTGTGCACTCATTTGTTACATCTTTTCTGAAACTTACCATTTCTGGCCAGCTTGAAAAGCACTATTGGCTGGCAATCAGTCTTCATAACATTAAGCTTCTACATTAGATTCCTATCACCTTCTTGGATGAGATGAAATTAGTAGTGAGAGACAGATGTGGCTGGGCCTATACGTGCTCAATCACTTGAAATAAATTCTAATCTATTTGACTGATGATACGTTTTACAGCCTGTTTGACAGCCTTTTTAAAGAGAAAATAGAGTTCTGTTTGGAAAATGTGTGGTTTAAAAGTAGGAAAAAAATTGGGTTTACGTGCAAAATATTTTATTGTGTAAATGTGTGGTTGAAAATTAGTACCTGAAAAAAAAAATGAGTTTTGAAAAAAAGGTTGTCAAACAAGGGCTTAATGTAAGTCGTGTTTTTAGTGTATCAGAATAGTTTCTTATTGAGCACATTAGAGCCTCTATTATCATCTTCTTCATTTGTGTCTCCGGGACAACTCTGTGATCAGTTCCCTCCCTTTTATTCTGTTTATTTGCATCCCATTGATGTCATTGTAAATGATTCTGTTTATTCTCCCCCTAATTTATTTTATGATAAAATTTCACAGAAAATTCCTTCTGTGAAATTGACCGGTTGAATCCAAAATATATTTAAGATCCCAAAAACAATACATTAACAATAGTATAAAATCATGGACCAACCAGAAATAATAAATATCACAACTGTACAAATAATTATTTCTGATTAATAAATTAAATACCTAAATCAAAAAGAAACGCTAAGAAGTATAAGCTATTGGGGGGGAAAAAGCGCCTATACATGTTAATAATGCAAGTAATTCGAATAAAATATAACTGGAATGCTGCTCCAATTGAACAGTTAATATCGGAAAGATAATAGATATGATTTTACCGAAAGCAATCGTGGCGGCAGTGATGGAGTCACGGAGGATGCGGAGAGGGACGGCGGTGCAGAGCTTCACGGCTGAGGCAGGGTCCTCAGAGTTGGCAATCATAGCCGCGCCGGTGCCGGCTCCACCAGCCGCAGTGGCTGCCAAAAGCAGCTTCGTTTTGGCGCGCCAAAGAGATCGCGCGGCCATTCTCTGCTTTTTATTTTTTAATCAGACTTCGGAGATTCCTTGTTAAATTCGAGAAAAGAGACAGCCGCATATGTAACCGAGCGGTCGTGGTGGACTATCAACCGTAAAACAACGCTATTTGACTTTCACGAACGAAAAAAAAAAAAAAATCATTCTTCGCATACATCCAAAAAAATTACCAACCTTTTAACTATACATTCTTCAAAAAGTTAGGGACCGTTCTCTTTGACCGTTTTGAATCGTGTTCTATTTTCGATTTTTCAAAACAGTAAAAACGTGTTCTCTTTCCTATTTTCGAAAACGCATTTTTGAAAATAAGTGAAGTCAAAATTATAATCAAGTCAAAATTTTCAAAACGCGTTTTGCCTGTTTTCAAAACAACTTTTTAAAATATCAAA
>CAIGRB010171299.1:0-37983 GCA_903798255.1 Fraxinus quadrangulata | reverse complement strand
AAATCAGACTCCCAGCCTGTAATTGTAAAGGTATGATCACTACAAATCGATTTTTGGAGGTTAAATAGTGTAAATGTAACATCCATTGCAAACTTGCCTGCGACGTTAAACAGGTAGAAAGTGTGGTTTTCTGGATCTCCGATTTTGTGGTATTGCTGCGTTAAATAGGGTGAAGTGAAATGATGATATTTAAAGCAAAGATTAGGTGTTGCCATGTCGAATCAGTTGAAAAATTGTGACATCTAGTGCAAATGTGGTTCCCATCGATTAGGTCGGGCGATGATGTGGTGATGATGTGTGGTTGTGGTGGTTACTGCAACGACGGTGAGGTGGTTAGTGTCGCTTTGCTCTCTATTGGTGATAGAGGTTAGTTGAAAAATGATTGTTGTAGCGGTGGTTGATCGGCGGGTGTTGGTGGTGGAGGTGGTGGTGGTGGTGGATGTGCCGACTTTTTGGGTTTTCTTTTTTTGTTTATGTTTGTGAGTTTCAGATTAGAGACGGTGTTGGTGGTGTGGCGGTAAAGTGGTGTTACTACTGGTTGTCGTGGTTTTTAGGTAGTGGTGATGTTGGTCGTGGTGGTTGTCGTGGAGGTGGTAGTAGTGGTCGTGGCTACAGTGCAAAGCTGGTGGTGGTGATTTTGGTTTTCTATGACTAAAAATTATTCTGTGACATTAAAATTCGCTAACCTGTGACTAAAAATATAATCTGTGACCAATTATTTTATTATCTGTGACCTAAAAATTATATAATCTGTGACCTTGAAAAAATCTGTGACCAACTAATTTGAAAATTAGTGACCGTGTGACCTAAAATTTTTGATTTGTGACCAACTAATTTTGAAATCTGTGACCAACGAATTAAATGTGACCTACAAAATTTTTGAACTGTGACCGTAAAATAATAAAAATTATTATTTGTGACTGATTACATTTTAATTTTTAATTATATTATAATACAGTTTAATATTTAATTTAATATAATAATTGTGAAATTTAATTAATTAATTCGTAGAAAACATGATTTTTGCAATTTTAAAATTTGGGGCCTAATTTTTGGGTTGATGATAGATAATACCTGATTCATGAATTTTTCCCTTGTGTAAATTTTTCAGTCTAATTAGGCAACTCCATTACTTTGGGCCCATTCAAAGTCTAGCCCACGAATGTGCCTAACCCTCGGTCAAACCCATGGTAAGTTGAGGAGTTAATTGTTTAAATGCTCACCGAATTTTGGATAGCATCACGTTTCACTCAATGTACTTCGACTTGCACTTCATCACTCACTAAACTTTACACCATTGCACTCCATGTTACTCTCGTCACTAACAGTCATGCATGTGGAAGACGGAATTAACATGTGTCCGTTAAATGCCACTATGTCATACTAAAAACACAAATTTGTTGACACATTGGAATCGCTAAGATATGGATAAATATATGAAACACGATTTCATTCCATTATATTTATGAAAGCAAAATCTTTTACTCGATCCACTAACGTACCCCACCAACGATACCACCCAAGAGGTACAGTGTTTGATTATTAAAGATTTGCATATGACAAGACCACATGACGGTAAGTGAGAATATTTTTTTCCTGTTTGTGTTTCGATTTTCCTTCTTTATTGTCGAAAATCCACTGCCTTGGTTGGATTTGTGTGGACAATGTCTACTTTTAGGAGAATACAATTAGTTAAAAAAAAAGGCGATAGAGAATGTTGGATTTCTGTGGATTCTCTTGCTTAAAAAAATTCACATAATAGTATTAAAAAATGGACAGCATGCCACCCAGAATTTTAAACTGACAGTTTTGGTAGTTCAAGTTTTAAAGTCCAGTGCTAAACAAATATATTAATAACTATTGAGCAACAAGGTAATTATTAAAATTAATAGCTAAATAGAAGGTAAAAAAAAAAGATGATGAAATTTGCTTTATGTTGAAAAGGCACCCCCAATTGGGAGAATTAAAATAATGGGTCATATTCGAATTACTTTATTTTAGTAACTTTTTGTTGTTTTCGGCAGACATTGACATGTTTTTTTGGTTTTTTAGTCAATTTTACCCACAATCATTAATTTAATATTTTGTAATAGATGCAAAAGATGACTTGGACTTCAATGATTCCGTTACCGATACATCATCTGCTAAAGACAATTTGGAATTCGAGAAGAATGTGACGGAAGGAATTGAGTTAGGTTGTGATGGGGTGCAACTCAACTAGAGGAAGATGATTATGCGGTAGTGGCACACGACGAAGACCATGATGCCGATGATCTGGAATATTCATAATAACTATTGTCAGGTATTTCATTTGACGATGAGGTTGGGTACCGGTTTTCGGAGTTTACGGCAGAAATGGATATACGGGATCCACATTTTCAGGTCGGGTAGTTGTTCTGCTCTGATAAGGAATTTATGAAAGCTATTTGGATTTACGGTGCAGTAAATGCATTAAATGTAAAATGTAAGGCAAATGACAAAAGAATACTTCAAGGCATATGTAAAGTAGAGTGCAAATGGAGGATATGGGCTTCCAAGATGAATCATTCAGATACAGTGCAAGTGAAGTCATATACACTTCGACACACATGCAGTCAGGATCAATATAATCGTCATTGCAACAATATTTTCATAGTCCATCGGTATATCGAGCAATGTAAGATAGATCCGAAGTGGGAAACGAAAAGCTTGCAAGCAATCACGAAGGAGGATAAGAAGATAAATATTACTAGAAATGTCGCTTCGAATGTAAGAAGATATGCGAAGCTAATGATAACGGAACTATCGAAGAACTATTTGTCGCACTGAGGTCGTACGCAGCGGAGGTCTTGAGGTCCAAACTAGGATCAACAATGATGATAGCACTTAAAGGTTAGGTGTTTTGAGGTATCTATATCTGTTTCAATGCTTGCAAAGTGGGGTAGAAAGATCATTGGAGTAGATAGGTGCCACCTGTGTGGTGTTTGGGAAGGTATAATGCTCACTACCTAAAGTTTGGTGAGTGTTGAAACAATCTTAACCATTACAAAGTTAGGACAGATTGCTTATTGAAGCCGCCAAATTGCACAAAAGATCCCAATGTTAGGAATTGAGACCAATTTCGTGCATAGCATATAGAAAAATATAAAAACTCTGAGGTGATTTTAATCAAATCGTTGCCATTTGTGTGGCCCATTAATTAAACAAATAATAAAATGTCATATGACATTATGTAACTCTTGATGTACATTGAATAAAATCCTAATTTTAATGATAGATCGAGTTTTAAACACAAATCTTTTGTGTCTATAATGATTTAACAACTTGTAAAGCAGTGAAAAAAGAAAGAAAAAGATATGAATAATAAATTCCGTAGTTCATTAAAATATAAATCAAATTCCTACATCGCACGTTTTATTAGATTCATTTACTACATACAACGGTAGGGTGTTGATTACAAGTTTGCTTCTACTGGAATTCTGCGCTGAACTATTATCGGATACCGCTTTTGAGTCCGCGTCGTTGGGAAGAAAACTAGCTTGTCTTGTTCTGCTAATACCCAACTGTAGATTCAAATTTACCAAAAAATTGATTCAACGTATCAAAAATTAACACGATTAGCGAGCATAGTGGAGTCATGAGTGTAATATTTACCTAAATCGAGTGACCATGTGGTGAAGGAAAACTGAAAGCTCAACTCGACCAAGTTCGGCCCCTGGACAACGCCTTGGCCCTCCACCAAATGGTGAAAATACATTTACTGAACTGCAGCTACTACTCCCTGAATTTGTCTGTTAATTGCTCACACAAGTACTTTGTCAAATATCCCTTGTACTAAAATAGGGGTACACGAAAATAAACATAGATAGCCTAGGTACCTGCCACCTCCATGGATTAAAAGTGCGAGCATCTTTAAAGTGGTCGTGATCCATGTGTACAGCTCGAAGAGAAGCAAAAACTTTCCATCCTTTTGGAATTGTATAACCTGAATAAAACAAGACAAATTTAAACGGATGACATTGGAAGTGCTCTCTCTACATCTTCGTACGTAACCAAATTCGCTTCGCCCACGTTAATTAAGGATACTCGATGATGACTTATCAAATTGGAAACCTAAAAAAAATGAAATGGATACATGAAAGTATTGGGATTTTATAAAAAGGAACTTCATTTTTTACCTTTGATACTGACATCCCTCATTGCTCTTCTGAACACTCCACTAATTATGTTAGCTATTCGAAGAGTTTCATTCACGACCTGGAAAAAAAATGAAAAGCAACGGCAGCATAGAGTTTCGATCAAGATATCAACACATGACCACTTGTTATTCAACTCATAATGTATATTCACTTACACATTGGGTGAAGCTCATAGATTTGTAATCGTCCCAATGAAGAGTCTCGTCTTCGCCTTTCCTTGCCCGGATCTCATCGTGCTCTTCCTGTCCACAGACAAGGTCAAAACTACAAGAGTTAGACTATACTCCAAGATACCAAATCAATGTGTTGAGGTTTTATCTCAAGTAATGTGGCCAATACCTAGGAGTATTCTCTCTTTTCACCCACACTTATATTCCCTATTTCGTTATAATTTACTTTGTTCTTAATCTCATTAATAATGCTGAATAATGTATTCATCGGTAAACGATAATGTAGAACTCGAGTAAAACAAAATTCTTCTAAATTGTCATTCGAGTGACTCACTACCATGAAAAACAAAAATTAGTATAAAGAGAAAAATTCGACAATCAAATCTTGCTCAAATGACACGCACGAATCAAGAATGCAAATCTTGTTTCTAAATATTATTTTTTTCTGATAAAAAACCAGTGTGATTTAATTATTTTATTATAAAAGGATGGATGAATAATTTCGAAAATCATATATAAAACACAAAAAATTATTTATTTGTAATTCCCTAGCCAAATTTATAAAAAAAAAAAAAAAATGAAGAATATTAGGCCTAGTCCTAGGACACAGTATAAATAAAATAACTTTGTACTGTTCGAAAAATAGATACAGATACTATACATATATCAGCCTTTTATGTTCCAACAGTACTGAAAGCCACCCTTAGGGATAGGGTAGGGATCAAATGGATGAGCTCTCCTCTACTGACACAATTAGAACACCGTCTTCCACCGTCAGATTTCAAATCCCTCGATATTTGTAATTCACTCTTTCCAAGATATTTCCTTCGAACCAGACGGTCCAAAGAAACATGTATTGCGACAATCCGAACAAGTTTTTGTAGAGAAATAGTTTCACATCAAATGTGTTTTTAGTAATTTTAAAATAAATTTACAAAATAAAAAATCGAAAATAAATACATAACTAAAAATTAGAACACAAATCAATAAATCCTATAGAATATAAAGCCCTGTTTCATAAGGCAAGTTTTCAATGAAAGAAGGAAATTTTTTCGCCATTTTCACTTTTTAGAGTATTTGATAGAAAATATTTTTCAGGTAGTTGATTTTTACATTTTCTTGATTTGACACATTTTCTTACTTTTTGAGGTAAATCAATTCCCACCACTTTGATGGGAATTGATTTTCTAGACAGTTTATTTATTTATTTATTTTTGACAATAGAAATAAATTATATTCTCAATTGTAATGAATTATATCTCTTTAATGGACAATTCAAAATGAACACTAAAAGATCTAAAATTTCAATATTTTACAGATAAAAAATTATATCAATCAAACACAATTAATTAACAATTCTCAGTAAAATAAGTTCTAAATAATTCAATTTCATAGAATTCATTTTTTTGACTCAAATTCCATTCTTACAATCAAATGTAATCTAAATCTAAAACTAAATTGAAGTTCGACACTCTAATTCCCACACGTAAAAAATTTGGTAATTTGATTGAAATTTTAGTGAAGCAGACGAAAATGCCCCTACAACATAACAATTGTCAGAGTGAGGCAAAGGCGTGGGCAGTTTTGTGGGGGCACCATTTTGTCCATTTGTAAGGCAACGAATGTCGTCTGTCTGCTTTTTACTACTTTGACTTTAACAACCGTACTTTTGCCTACTTTTGACCATACCTACTATTAAATTGTAGCTGCACGAGTTTCATAACTGGGACTCTGAAGGCATTTCGTCATTTCAATATGGGTATATTGGACACAATCCCACGTGTGGACATTGATACTCCGAGGGTTCTAAGCTGACAATACGTTGATTTCATAATGATAATTAATGTTAGGAATTGGGTGTGTTCTTGTTAATAGTTTGTGATTTCTTAATATCAAAAAAACGTACAGGACAAAAGAGCATTGCTACTTGAACATGGCCATGTAAGCTCTGTTCGAGCAAACTTATGTAATTTTGACACATCGTGTAAGCTAATCACATTTGAAGTTACATGTGAAGTATGAACCACTAACTATCAAGTAGACCGGTTTGTGACTTTCTAGTATCAAGATCAGGATTTCGTAAAGAGCTACTAACATATATGGTAAATTATGTATCCGATGATGTGTGAGCTAATTTGTAATGTCGAAATTACATCTAATGTGCGGACCACTAACTAAGAAGTAGACCAGCCATATATCATGAACCTATAGTTAGTTAGCGTAGGTTTGTGACTTTTTAGTATTCGAGGTTAAGATTTCATGAAGGACTAGAACATATATGGCAAACTTATGTAACCTCGAACTTACAACTGATGTGAGGACCACTACCTACCAAGAAGGATGACGACGTTCAAGAAATAATTCAAGAATTATCTGAATTCGTCATTATATCTTCTCTAAAAATAATGATTCGTATCACCACGATGAAAAGCACCCGTTTAATTGGTAATAGATCATACTGCCTTATCAATCGTGTTATTGAAGGCAGTCAGATCCATGCCCGAAAAGTTAGCATAGTGATGATACATAGCGTTACTCATTTTCTAAATAAATTTGTGATAATAAAATACTTTGGGAATAAATGACACCAGATCTCGCAGATCAGATCTGCTGTCCCCAATTAATTTTCTTCTTTTGACAACTTAGTGTACACTACGATTAGAATTTGTTTGGATGAGAATTTAGATAAGGATAGATATGCAAGCCCATTGAATGCGGAGGCCACCATGCTGGATGGTTGGGGGATTTTGGGTCCCTATCCAATTTAAAGCTAATTCATTTTTCCACGGAAGGAAAATAATAATAATAAGTAAACATTACTACAAGAAATTTCAATTTACGATAAATTTTTTTTTTTTTTTTTTATTGTTGAAAAGTAAAATTTCTTGTAGACGGAGAAGAACTGACCTTGAGTTGTGCCAAGGCAGTGGGGTTCTCAGTGAGGAATTTAACAGCTAGAGTCATTATTGTTGAAGTTGTCTCATAACCCGCCACCAACAAAGCCAGCATAAAATCAACTATTTGCTCGTCGGAGAACCCTCCCCCGCTATCGCCTTCTTCGTCTAGCAACGCCGCCAACATATCGTTTTTTCTGTCTCCTTTCTCTGTCTCCTCCTTTCTCTCCCTCACCACCAATCCCAACGCCTCCGCCACCTTTCCTCTTGCCTTCAAATTATTCAAATATTTTACTAAATTAATATATTTTTTAAAAGAAAAAGTGGGAATTAATTATTTAAGGAAGGTGAAAAATATTTACTTGGATGGCTCTGCGATATGTGGTGGAAAATATTGGTAGAGGAATAGTGAAGAATCCTTCAATGACTAGCATGTATTCTTTCATCAGATTCTCAGTCCATTCACAGGGATCAAAACTCATCAGTTGCTTCACTGTCAGCTGGAAAGTGATCTGTGCACATATATATAAAATAAAATCAATACTGCTTTTTTTTTTTTCCCCTAAGATTACAACTATACAATAGAAATCCCAACTCATAAAAGCAATCCCTCAAAAAGAAGAAGAAAAGGAACCTTCTAAATAGAACCTGACAATCATGAGAAAACAAAACATAGTGCGCTGAAAGGCAAATAGAATAATCCATGATCATACTCATGAACATGTGCAGCTTCTAAAGCTCATGGCAATAATACATAAATAAAAACCCAGTGGGCCCACATGCATGTATGGTATGGTTCGAGATGAAATTCATAACTTTTCAACTTCAAAGGATTGATGTGTGTAAAAATTTAATATAAATTATTCAAGAGAAAGATTGAAAGGGGATAATAAATCTCGACTCTCGATTATGCGGGATGATAACTTGAACCGGAAAATAATGCGACACCCACTGTGGGAATCTGACTCACCCAGTTTAAATTTTATTCTCCAAACATGAATCATAACACACGCACTTCAGTCCATGGGACATGATGATTACATGCTAAAGTGTGCTTGCATTATTATATTCAAGTTCTAAAATGCGCCGGATGATTGGAGTTTACCTTCTTGGCCTCCTCCATTAGGAGGACCCGACCGGTCCAGGCATCCATGTTCAACCGGACCAGCCGGTCTATATCCACCAACAAATGGTCTCTAATTATAGTAGAATTTGCAAAGCTCATAGTGAGCGAATGCATTCTTTTATGCAAACTCCCTTTCATGAGAAGCAAAGAATGCCTTCCTAGCAAGTTGGAAATTGAACCAGGGTAACTCGACTCAAAAATCCGGCCCTCGTTCTGCAAAATGAACTTGTTGATATCCGGGTCGGCGGAGAAAACGGTTGGTTCTCCGAAGACATGGGTTGTGAAAACGGTGCCATATTTGGAGACCCTGTCGTCGATGAAGGGCTCTGGGTTTTCTGTCTTGTAGGCCGAGATGAGCTGGAGGGTCTCCCCGAGAAAAGGGAGGCCAAGGTTTCCCGGAGGCAGGTGGAGTTTCCGGCGGGTGGTGGTGCGGAAGAGATGGAAAATTAACAAAAGAAAAGAAGATAATAGTAAATAGAGAAAGATGTTTGTTGAATCCATGGTTTCATCACACAGTAAGTATACTGTGTGTTTCTGCGTGTGAAAAATGGATGTAAAGTTGAGTATTTGAGGCAAAGAGAAGAGGAGGGTGCATTAATGGAGCACACGGTTGGGTATCTTCTCTATGTGGAATCATGTTATACGTATAATGATCTTACTTAACATTATCACATTCGTTCATTTTAATAAATTATTTTCTATTTCATATGTTTAAATTTTAATAACGCATGATTATCAACTAATATTCGTACAGTTAACTTTATTCCTCTCTATGAAAAGAAAATCTGGCTACAAAAGGTACCGAATTATGACTACAAGGAAAATACTGTCGGATATTTCTGCATTGGTCCGACACTTTTAACTTTTTACTGTATCGCTTGTTTACAAGGCACACGCACGGCATTTGTACATTAGTTCGGTGTAATTCATCAATAAAAAGTTAACGAATTTGTTTTTCTGGTCATTAATTTTTGAAATCTTATAAGCCCTGTTTAATTCTCATTTTTGGAGCAAAATATATTATAAAATAGTAATTTTTTAAAAAAAATATGTGATTAAAAAAGAATGAATTTTTTTAAAATAACATTTTATTAAGTTCAGTGATTATTAGGAAAAACATTTTTTATTTTTCAAATAGAGAGCGATGGAGTGATTAATTAAATAGACATTCAAAAGTACATTGACTATTACGGAAGACTAAATGCATGTAATTCTTTTGATTGTAACGCACTACGAACGTTCATGTACATATATCTAGGTTACTCGGAGGGAATTTCAAAATTTGTACCACTGACATCTACCGCTCTAAATATTAATTAACTAGAACTATACGAGTGAACACTTGTATTGATGTCTAAATAATTTCATATATCATTTGAATTTGTTGAAATATTTTTGAAAAAGAGTTTTGGGAAATAGAATTGCCCTAACCTCCTTTTTTGGCATAATAGTTATATATTTTACATAACATTGATTCTATATGCACATGTGATAATTTTACATTCATGAAATTTGAAATCTCTTTTATAAAAATTTTTGTGCTAATTAAATTAAGTCGAGAGTCCATCATCATAGCTAAAAGAAATAAAAGAGCAACTTTTCCCAATATTTACGAAATTTTAACTCCATAGAATAAACTATATGAACAAAAATTGACAACTTCTTATATTCATGAAACATTTGTGAAATATAGAAAGTGTTTTGATACAAGTGAAGATGTACGATAATAAACACCGCTACATTCCTCTGTGGTATCGAAAAAATATATTAAGAATTTCTTCACAAAAAATGTAAGAGACCATTTCCAATCTTCCCAATTATATTCGGGTCCATATGTATTCATATCATTATAATATAGTGAAATAACTTTATCATAATTTTCACATGACTGTAACATAAGATATATAGAGTTTCATCTATGTGTTACATCGGTGGCAGATGATTTATCTTGTAAGTCATATTTTGCAATCAAACTATTAATGATTGTTTTCTGGCTGGTGATATAATAAAATTTATTACTTGTCCAATTTTATTTAAATACAATCTTATATGTTATAATTCATCTTTTTACCATCAAATTAATAATGTGGCATACACAACGTTGATGAAAAATAAACTTTCAAATGCAGGGTTAAAATCATTAATAAATTTTTCGATAACAACTTTATTCACATTAGTATTATCAAAAGTAAAAATTCGAATAATTTCTTGTATAATATCTTTTAAAATCATATATATGTTAGTGGTATTATGAATTTATAAGGACGTTTTACACGTCTGAATGCAATAATCATTTTATGTAGAAGCCATAGGTGATCAATGTAATGAACTGTAGCAGCAATATAACTCAGCAATATAACATTTTTTATTATTTTCGATCTATAAATCGAAGGTGAACGATATATCACTATTAAAAGTATCTAAATAGAGAGTATTTCTACAATAAGAACTATATTTGAGTTGGAGATAATTCTACACGAGTCGGGTAAAGTGTATTGAGTCTATCATCGTAAGTGACATTTCTGCTGCAGTCACGCATGCAGCCAATCTTTCACGAAATCTTTCATGTGAATATACAAAAGTGAAAACAGTAAAATAGAACCTCTAAACACTAATTCATACCACTCCATCTTTTTGTTGTTTAGGTTATATTGATTGATATATATATATATCTTAAATGGTACCATATTTTAGCCTCATTTGACAAATTTGTAAATGCTTTATAAAGGGGAATTGAAAGAATAAGAACATTAGGTCTACGAGTGCTTACATACTAACAAGTGATTGAAGTAAATGTTTGACTTAAAGGCTGTACTAAAACACATTCTTAGCCTTTGTTTGAGCTCCATTATGAGAGAAAAAAGTATTTTTAAATGGTGATTTTTCAAGAACGTGTGGTTAAAAATTAAGATTTTTTTTTTTATTTACATGTAATATTATTTTATTGAAGAATATGTTGTTGAAAATAAATTTTCAAAAAAATGGTGCTCAAACTAATTTAGGGGGCATTTAAGTAATATTAAGTGATATATCTTAAATATGACTCATATTCATACCTTCTGATTATGTAGCATTTCAGTAACATTTACTGATAGATACATCATTTTAAATTGTATCAACGTTTCAATTTAGGTGATATTTAAGTGGTATGAATTGATATACCATTTTAAATATGACTTATATAACTACCTTTAAGATACTATATCAATTAATGTCACGTACACAGCTAATTAGGGGCATTAAATGATATAATATCTTAATAGAAATTCATAATTTAATTTAGGTGGCATGATATGAATTCATATATCATATTAAATATGACTCGTAAGTCGTATCTATACATTTAAGAAGGTACATTGTTAGAGTATTACTATTTAGCACTACACGTGCTTAGCACCTGTGTAAGTGATAATTAGATATCATTAAATGGTAGATTCATTTAAATACAAAGTCAAAACATCCATTTAATTGCACCTATCAAACGTGGTCACCTTCACCTAATTTAGGTGACGTTTAAGTCTCATTAATTCATATGTCATCAACTTTCTAAATAGATAGAATTATTTTCTACACCAAAAGCACATCTTATAGTATAATTCAACGGAAAAGTGAGATGATTTAGTTGACAACTCGATGTTGGGTTTAAAAGCGAACTATGCTGAGTGACTTTTGACGAGAATAAATTAAAATTAATTTTTTTATAGAAATATAATTCAAATAAAAAGAAAACACAACTTATAGAGTGACAATCTTTTAGGTTGAATCAATATGAAAATTCCATTTGAAAGTTGTTATTAGGCATCGTTTATTTCTATTTTTGATTAATTTATATTTTCTTTAATTCTTCCAATTGCAAAATTGAGTTGCAAAGAATACCCATTTAGAGGTGGCCTGTTGGAGTAGATGCATAGTCGATAAGTCATCCCCTTGATCAAAAAGCGACCAAAGACGTCAAAGCTTAGAACTTTTTTGAAAGTAGCATGTTCGAGACATCCAGATAAACCCGATGGTTTGCAGTAAGCTCAAACATTGGATACGTAAGACAAGCTTGATCTAGTATCTTCTTCACAACATGTAGGCTTGAAGAGATTTTCTCAATATCTCAATGTTCTCGTATGCAAATGGCACCTTCTCCTTTATTATATCCGAGTATCTAAGAATAGGTGGGACAATTCTATTTGTACTCGATTGATCCCCTAACTTACACAACATACTTCACCAACGGAAAATTCTTATAAATATTCACCATCCACCCTCCCGTATTTCTTCGTAACCCAACTTTACTTGAACTTCATAATCCCACAAGAATATAAAAGCTCGATCATTTACAAGTATTGCAATACCGGCATCGTATATATGTGCGAAAGCTGAAAGTCATGCCCAGACTAAAGAGACAAAGCAATCATGAGGCGTCGTCACCTTTACAACCATCAGTCCTGCTAAATGATCCTACATAAATAATTCGAACTCTAGAAAACAAAGTTGCCGCCCTCATTGCCTTGCTCTACAACCCGATGAAGGATGAAAATGAGCGAGAACCAATGATTTACCCAATAACCCACCGTGTGACACGTTCAAATGTTTTAATATTTAAATATGCCTTCAAGTCATGTTAGACGATATTTTTGGGTCGATCCTTTCCCAATATCCTCAGAGTTGGCGCTCTGAGATGGTGCTCTTACCATTTTTTTGGGAATCTATTTTATCCATTGTTTGTCGAAATAAATAAAAAAATGGGATGAGTACAAACAAATTTATCTCAAAATTAAAAATAGGCATCACATTTTGTAAGTTGAATTGTAGGTTGAACTAGAAAGGAATAGGGTTAATGTTTACTAATTGTCTCCATGTGCTATACTTTTCGATATACCGCCAAGATTCCTGATTACGGGGTACACTAATAATAAAATGTCAAATCGTCTCTCTTAAATGTAGGCGTGCAGTCGAAACATATTATGTGAGTGTTTGGTGGGGATCAAAATTATATTTTTAATAAATTATAATAGAAGTTTTTGAAATATGTGGTTGAAAAGTTGTGAGATTCATAAAAAATGTATTTAATGTTGATTATTTGACTTTTTTAAATATTTTAAACCAAAATAAACATGACATATATTGTATTGTTTGCAATAATAATGAACTGTAGCAGCAATATAACATTTTTTATTATCTCCGATCTATAAATCGAAGGTGAACGATGTTTATATATATAAATAGAGAGTATTTCTACAATAAAAATTATATTTGGGTTTGAGATAATTCTATACAAGTTGGGTAAAGTGTATTGAGTCTATCATCGTAAGTGACATTTCTGCTGCAGCCATGCATGCAATCATTCTTTCACGAAATCTTTAATGTGAATATACAAAGTTGAAAATAGTAAAATAGAACCACTAAACACTAATTCATACCACTTCATCTTATTGTTGTTTAGGTGATATTGATTGATATATATCTTAAATGGGAAGAATAATAACATTAGGTCTACGAGTGTGTGTATAATAACGAGTGATTGAAGTAAATGTTTGACTTAAAGATTGTATTTAAACACATTTTTAGCCTTTGTTTGAGCTCCATTATGAGAGAAAAAGGTATTTTTAGATAGTGAATTTTCAAGAATGCGCGGTTAAAAATTAAGATTTTTTTTTTTCGATTTACATGTAATATTATTTTATTGAAAAATATGTGGTTGAAAATGAATTTAAAAAAAAATGGTGCTCAAAGTAATTTAGGGGGCACTTAAGTAATATCAGGTGATACATCTTAAATATGGCTCATATTCGTACCTTCTGATTATGTAGCATTTCAGTAACATTTACTGATAGATACATCATTTTAAATTGAATCAACGTTCCAATTTAGGTGATATTTAAGTGGTATGAATTAATATACCATTTTAAATATGACATATATAAATACCTTTAAGATAATATATCAATTAATGTCACATATACAGCTGATTAGGGGGCATTAATTGATATAATATCTTAACATAAATTCATAATTTAATTTAGGTGGTATGATATGAATTCATATATCATACTAAATATGACTCGTAAGTCGTATCTATACATTTAAGAAGGTATATTGTTAGAGTATTGCTATTTAGCATTACATGTGCTTAGTGCCTGTGTAGGTGACAATTATATATCATTAAATGGTAGATTCATTTAAATACAAAGTCAAAGCATCGATTTAATTGCACCTATCAAACGTGGTCACCTTCACCTAATTTAGGTGACATTTAAGTCTCATTAATTCTAAATAGATAGAATTATTTTCTACGCCAAAAGCACATCTTATAGTATAATTCAACGGAAAAGTGAGATGATTTAGTTGACAACTCGACCATGTTAGGTTTAAAAGCGAACTATGCTGAGTAACTTTTAACGAGAATAAATTAAAATTAAAATTTTTATAGAAATATAATTCAAATAAAAAGAAAAACAAGTTATAAAGTGACAATCTTTTAGGTTGAATCAATATGAAAATTCCATTTGAAAGTTGTTATTAGGCATCGTTTATTTCTATTTTTGATTAATTTATATTTTCTCTAATTCTTCCAATAGCAAAATTGAGTTGCAAAGAATACCCATTTAGAGGTGGCCTGTTGGAGTAGATGCATAGTCGATAAGTCATCCCCTCGATCAAAAAGCGACCAAAGGCGTCAAAGCTTAGAACTTTTGCAAGTAGCATGTTCGAGACATCCAGATAAACTCGACGGTTTGCAGTAAGCTCGAACATTGGATATGTAAGACAAGCTTGATCTAGTATCTTCTTCACAACATGTAGGCTTGAAGAGATTTTCTCAATATCTCAATGTTCTCTTATGCAAATGGCAACTTCTCCTTTATTCTATCCGAGTATCTAAGAATAGGTGGGACAATTCTATTTGTACTCGATAGATCCCCTAACTTACACAACATACATCACCAATGGAAAATTCTTATAAATATTCACCATCCACCCACCCGTATTTCTTCGTAACCCAACTTTACTCGAACATCATAATCCCACAAGAAAATAAAAGCTCGATCATTTACAAGTATCGCAATATCGGCATCGTATATATGTGCGAAAGCTGAAAGTCATGCCCAGACTAAAGAGACAAAGCAATCATAAGGTGTCGTCACCTTTACAACTATCAGTCCTGTTAGATGATCCTACATAAATAATTCGAACTCTAGAAAACAAAGTTACCGCCCTCATTGCCTTGCTCTCCAACCTGATGAAGGATGAAAATGAGCGAGAACCAATGATTTGCCCAATAACCCACCATGGGACACGTTCAAATATTTAAATATGCCTTCAAGTCATGTTAGACGATATTTTTGGGTCGATCCTTTCCCATTATCCTCAGAGTTGGCGCTCTGAGATGGTGCTCTTACCATTTTTTTCGGAATCTATTTTATCCATTGTTTGTCGAAATAAATAAAAAAAATAGGATCAGTACAAACAAATTTATCTCAAGATTAAAAATAGGCATCACATTTTGTAAGTTGAATTGTAGGTTGAACTAGAAAGGAATAGGGTTACCGTTTACTATTTGTTTCCATGTGCTATACTTTTCGATATACCGCCAAGATTCCTGATTACGGGTACATTAATAATAAAATGTCAAATCGTCTCTCTCTTAAATGTAGACGTGCTGTCGAAACATATTAGGTGAGTATTTAGTGGGGATTAAAATTATATTTTTAGTAGATTATAATAGAAGTTTTTAAAATATATGGTTGAAAAGTTGTGAAATTCATAAAAAATGTATTTAATGTTGATTATTTGACTTTAATTTAAATTTAAATTTGATTTTAATCCAAAATAAACATGGCATATATTGTATTGTTTGCAATAATAATTTAAATTTAAATTTGATTTTAATCCAAAATAAACAAGGCATATATTGTATTGTTTGCAATAATTCAACGTGCTATCATAATACAAGAAATGACGACCATGATGACCTAACCTTATCCTTTTTGTGTATTTAAAAATGTTAATGTTTAATAATAGTCTCGTTCAATAGTCAATACACATACACCATCCCTATTGGACAAGACCCATAACTGCAGGGACTACATCACGATTCAATGCACACGTGTGCAACGACTTGTCTACGCCCAAAATCTCTATCGTGCTATAGCAATTTCCAATGAGTTCTTTTCCTCTTCGCAGGACTAGACATTTGCCTGTCAGGTTTTGCACGTTTGGTACGACTCAATAATGCAAGCCAAATGGACTTTTCTTCTTAAAATTACTGTACTGAGTTCGGTAGAGTTGCATTGTGGGGCCCATGTCTTTTGTCATTTTAGATATGCAATGACTTGTTCTTATTTCCACGATGGGTGATTCAAATTTGATTGAGAAATGAGAACCACCATTTGGATGAAGTGTTTGTAGGGTTCCGGGGTCTTTGACATGATCCATCTTTTGATTTCTTTCTAATTCCAATGTATCCATGGTTACGAGTTTGAATGATCCAATGCATAGCGTGGTCAATATTAATGCGATAATCTTAATTAGACAAGAATTGACTGTAAAAGTAAACTATCGCTATCAACAAATAAAAAACAATTTACGAGAGATTAGGCTACTTACTTAGTAGCCTAGACGATTATGTGTTGTTTATTGTCTTCATACTTATTTGATATGAGATTTTATCTTTAATATATCCTACAAATTAAATATTGACTCGTTTGAAAATATTAATCTTAAAATTAAATTGTTTGTCTAAACTTTAGACAGGTTGGAAAAATCGTTTGAATTTCTTGGACTTTGATGCCATATTAACTATCTCTATTTAAATTTTTAAGGTTTTTAGAGTATCAAAGGTAGACAAAAAGATCCACATCAAACAAAAAAAATGGGACCTACATTCGAGTCTTTCCACCAAACATTTATTAAAAGCTGTCCAATAAAGGATTAGACTTTGACGAGAAAAAATAACACAACGACCAACAATGAATGAATCCGCTGAATTACAAGACGTAAATACATGTAGTTTCTCTTTAACTACTTAAGTTTTAAGATGAGATGGTTAAAATTGAATTCAGATATTTAGTTACCAATCTTAAGAATGTCGATATTCTAAAATAGAACCTCAATATTCAATATTGATTATGATCGAATTTAGAACACTGGAGAGTTCATTACAATGATCTATTCTATTGAATTGCTTGTATAAATCTACTTGTAATACCAGCTATTTCATGTCAATTATTTATTTATGAATTTAATCAAGATTTTGTGAGGGAAAGTAATGATTAGAAGGTTCAGTTAATGCTATAAAATTATTTGGGATTAGTTTACAATTTCTAAGAAGTTTAGGGATCAAGTTGCAAAATAACTAAAATTGCATTTTTAAAAATATTTTTCGGAGAGTAAACTAGTTTGAGGTTTTAATCACAAGTTTAGAAAGCCATTCTTTGAGGTTTAGAAGACTTATTGCAAGTGTTGGTAAGTTTGTGGGAAATTTGCAACTTTACAAATTTCGAAGGACTAAACTGAAAATTTATTAAATTATACATCTCGTTTCATAGCAAAACAACCTTTTAATATTTCTTATGTAGTTAATTGAATCTCTCTCCTTATGGATAAAATTCCACTACTCATCCCATAATAATCATCTCTCAGACAAACCGACACCATGAAGTGAAGCTAAAATAGTATTTACCCCATGACTGCAGCCTAAAGTTTTGGGAAACGACATTAAAAATGATTCATGTTGGGAATCATAATGACACTAATGAGATTATTTATTAGAAAAAAAAGGAGGAGAATTAGAGATCAAATCATAAACACAATTAAAGTAATGGTATGTTTTTACTTTTCAAATTTTTGGATTTCTTTGTTGCTTATTTTTCATTACATTGATTATGATGATGATGATAATGATGATGACGATGTCATTTGTATGTAGTCCACTCTACGTTGTCATTGCTTTCGTGCCCTTGATTACAACTTTTGAATTCTGGTTCATATATTCTTCTACACCTAACTTGAATAATCGATTCCTACACATATTTGTATGATATACTTGGTACTCAATCAAAAACATGCGTGCAAGATTCTCTGGACGTGGCTCATTCGTGCTTTCAAAGGCACTTTTTGTGATTGGAATCAAGAACATGCGTGCAAGATTCTCTGGACGTGGCTCATTCGTGCTTTCAAAGGCACTTTTTGTGATTGGAGATTTTGAGCTTAACGTGTTTTTATTTTAATTAAATTTAAATTGAGGTATGTTTTTTCCTCTCTTGAAATCAAATCTATGTTATTTCGTTAAAAGTGAATTGAAGTTTTATTGAATTGATTGGGTCATCGTCACCATTTTAAGATGGATTATGCTCTAGCATTTCATGGACTAATTAACACCGAAAATGATTACTCAAATAATGTATAAAGATCATTTTGATAGCAAAGATGCCTCATGTTTCTTAATCACGTAACTCATCATCCAACGTAATATGGTACAATTCGAACGTAAGGACAATATTGGGCCAAGCACGTTACAAAAAGTACTAGGGACATAAAAATTTATTTCAAATTTAAATATCTACTCGCTCCAACCATTGAAGATAATTTTTCAAAAAGTAATTATGTTTATTCAAATTTTTTTTTGTTTATTGCACCATATTAATTGCAATGGGTGATTTAAAATATTTCTCATCGTGGCACTTATGTTTCCATTTTTTTATATTTATATTTTTAATCTTTTATTAATTGTCATATCTTGTCCTTAATTATGACTTATGTCTATATTCATCCGTTATTAGCTATGTCAACAAGTCGAGCCGAAAATAAAGCTCGGGCTCGACTTGAGCTTTTTTGGGTCAGACTTTTTTCTGCCTGAAGCCGAGCAAAACCCGATCGAGAAAAAGGGGGCTCGACCCGAGCTTTGGCCTTAGCCGGGTTGAGCCGGCTCGTATATTATTACAAAAATAAAAAAAATGAAAAAACTGCCTAGCATGCAACTATTTTTAGCTGCCTCCTGGGCGGCTTTAATTTTTTTTTTTTTTTTAACACACTGGTCGGCCCGGGCTCGGGCCAATGCCCAAAAATGGGGCTCGACCGGAGCCTCGGCTCGGGCTTTTTAGAGCCGAGCCCGAACTGTTCGAGCCGACGAGCTTTTTGCCATCTCTGTTCGTTATGATGGCATGAAAGACCTTCATATTTAAAAATGCACAAAAAATATAAAAAGTTTGACAAAATAATTGTCCTTAATTTTAAAGCACGCTAACAGAATATTTGAACAAAAATTGTTATTATGAACAAAATGTGCTATTATGTGAGAATTAAGGATAAGAATGAGAGGTAAAAAAAATCAATCATGCTACACGTACATCATTTTTTATATTTTGTCACGTAAAAATACACCATTGAACAGTTTAAATATTTGATAGTTTTTTATCCAATCAACACTTGTAATGTCAACAAAAGAGTATACAAATAGCATTTTCCTAAAAAAAATTTAAAACATATATTCAACTATGAGCTAAGGCTGACAACATTCATTGCAATTTAAATATGGTGAATAAAAAAAAAAACTGCAGTTTGAATATAGTTACCATTTGCAAAAAAAAAAAAAAAAAAAAAATTAACAAACAAAGAAACAAAGAATAATATATAAATCTCATTTGTTATTTGGTAGCAAGGTATTGTCTATATATAATTTTAATTTCGTCGAAGATAATTAGTCTATGTTTGATCCCCATCAAAATTATAATTCATTTTTCTATTTCTTCTTATCAACTACACATTTTTTAATAAAATAATATTAAACGTAAATTAAAAAATTCTCTTACTTTTTTAACTATACATTCTCCAAAAAATTATTATTACAAATTACATTTTTCCACAAATCCTCATTATAACGAGGGTCAAGCAAGGGCTTAGAATATCATACTAATGAATGAGTTCGAAAAATATAATCTAATTTAATAGTATAAATTATTAATTAAAAAATAAAATGTCCACACCAACATTCGTGAATTATATAGTATAAATAACTTTAAATTTAGAACATAAATAAATGGTTTTTTTTTATGCAACAAGAATCAAGAATAAAAATGAAATTTAACATAATTAAAAAAAATGCATAATAATGAACAAACAAAGAAAATAGAAATATTCTGTTTATAAAAAAATGAAAATGAAAATGAAAATTGAGAGAAAAAAGAAAAAGAAATTAAAGCAACAACAATTTTACACCTGCGAATGGTTCTATTTGGTTACCTTTTTCATGGCTTGTTTGAGTCTCATTTTTTTTTTAAATGTGTTTTATAAAAGTGTAATGCTTAAGAATTTATGGTTAAAAAATATGAAATTTTTTTTAGTATGCGTGTAATATTATTTTATTGAAAAATGTATGACTATAATATAATAAAATCATTGTTCAAGAATATATTTTGATGGAAAAAATAGGCTCGAGCTTATTGTTTTCAATTTGGCATGTAATTGTATTTTACTTCAATATCACTTGTAATACAATGTATAACAATTTAATGTGAGTAATACTATGTTCTTGTTTGATGATGATTAAAATCAGATTTGTAATAAATTTTAATAAAAGTTGATGAAATATGTGATTGAAAAGTTATGGATCTTAATTATTTACCTTATCTTAAATTAAGCTCTTTTTTTATCTTTATTTTTTTCAAAATTCATTTTTTTTTTCTCTCTTTTTCTTAACCACACATTTTTAATAAAATAAATATTATACGCAGCCCAAAAACTTTTCTTTCATTTTAACAACACATTTTCCATCAATCTACTATTTCATAATTCGTTTTACACTAAAAATGGGAATCAATTAGATCTTAAAATCTAAATTTTAATTCCTACCAAACATGAACTATATATGTTGACATACAAAAATGAAGCCCAATTAAATGGTCCAAAATATGGAGTCCAATTAGGAAATTCGAGTGATAGACCCAAATGAGACCATGTAAAATATAGTGGAGGTCCATCATCAGCCAAGTCGATAGGACGCCCAGGATCTGAGCGAATGAAGTGCCTTATGTCGCTCAGAGCGACGGTCGTATTCTCGCCCAAGCATTCGAGACGTCCAAGATCTGAGCGAATATAGCGTCTTATTGTTATTTAAAGCGGCAGTTATCGAAATGGGCAATCTTATCATATGCCACGATCCAAGAATCTCGATTGCAAGCAGTTAAATAATGTGAGTAATGACAGCAGTTAAAGTGGTAATTTTTTGACAAGTCATCCATCATGGAAAAAAGTGGGTAGTTACAGGGTGATGAGCAGTTTCAAGTGATTTTTACAAGGAAAGCCGCCAAAGGAGTATGAAAGAGAAAAGAAAACATGGAAGAAAGATCCCGAATCAACCACTCTCAAACAGAGAATTATATAATTTCAATTTTTTTTTTTAGTTTTTCCTGTCAACTTTCAAATTGCTATTGTGTGCTTGTGCCCTTTGGAGGCGTTTTGCTTATCGCAAATTGTAATCTTCATAAATAAAGCACCACTCGTTGGGACTTTGTCTCGAAATGTTTGTTCCTTACACAATCATCCGAACCTTCTTTTTAGCGATTTTCATGCGAAACAATATATATCTACCATAAATATAAAATCATTAAAATGAATTTCATATCTATATATTATAAATAACAATATTTTTTCAATTATAACAATTATCTGTATTCCCATTTTATTTGTGAAGTTGTTCCAAAGATTGATGTAGTGGGGAATGACGAGTAGGTTGGCAGGCTGACACATAAAATACGTGTTTTGTGAGCAATACCTTTATCCCATCCCCACCCACCTTTCTTGCACTTTAGGTTGTTCAAACTTTCAAGTTTTCAACAATTCCTCTCTTGTCAATTTCTTCATCTCCATTCCAGTTGATAGTTTTATATACACTTCTTTTTTCTTGCCCAATTTCTTTAAGTCCCATTTTCTTAAATTTTGTTCATTTTCATTTCTGGGGTTGAAAAAAGGTTGATAGGGAAGAAGACAACAGATGGGAAGGGTATTTGTGGTGACTCTTGAAGGCAACATCTACAGTTGCAAGCACTGTGGGACCCATCTTGCTCTCACTGAAGACGTCATTTCCAAGGTTTTTTTTCCATCTTCTATCTATGGGAAGATCAATTTTGTTTGGTTCTTTTCTAGTTGATGTAAATTCAGAATTGGGTTTCGTCGATTTCTTAATTTAGTTAAAGTTGTGACCTTGATGGGTGGTTGACTTACCCGTTTGGTGAGGCTTCAGCTTTTCCTAAGAAGTTACTTTTAAACATCTTTAAATAATTTCGCAGAAAATATTTATCACACTACAAAAGTTTATCCTTTTTGGATAACTCTTGTAAAAGAAGTAGAAGCAAAATTCCTGCCAAATGTGGCCTTAGCTTTTTTAATATTGTGTAATTTTGATAG
Organism: Fraxinus quadrangulata; assembly: GCA_903798255.1. Taxonomy (NCBI): domain Eukaryota; kingdom Viridiplantae; phylum Streptophyta; class Magnoliopsida; order Lamiales; family Oleaceae; genus Fraxinus; species Fraxinus quadrangulata. The sequence continues at coordinate 15,224 of CAIGRB010171299.1, read as the reverse complement.
TTCTTCGAAGATTTTTTTTTGTGAAAAATGTTCGAGTCAAGAAAAAATTTGGTATGCTAGCTAAAAAGGGAATATGATTTAAATTAAAATGAATTGCAACTTCCTAGAAAGGACTTAGATTACATAGAGATGACTGAATTCTAGAAACATGATGCCTATGTTATGCTACTTAGTACCATAGTCAGATTGTCTCTCTCTCTTCCTGTCAATGAACATGATGTTTGCCGGGGGCTTAGCATGGCAACACAAAAATGTAGCAACAATTGTGTTAGTTGATCATCATATGCATGAATTGATGGACATTCAGTGTTGCTCATTTCTTTCTTTGTTGGCTAGATTAGCATTTTCTAGCCACTTTTACACGTATCATCTATTTACTCTGCTCAGAACCCCCAACTTTTCACGCCCCTTGTAGTTTTTACCTCTGTCAAAAACATTGCTTTTCTGTATCAAGTTTTGTAGCACAGAGTTTCTTGCTATTCTTCCATAGGGATTCTATTTTTTTAATTATAGTTTTTCGTATTTGTTTGAAATAACTGAATTTTCTTTGCTACTTAAAATCCGTAGGGATTTATTTGTTGCATATCTGTTTTCTTGTCAGACTTCTCTGTAAGATACATACGAGCTTATGTATTTGCAAGTTTTTTTGATGGGGTAAAGCAGTACCTTCTGCATATTTAAAGACTTCACGAAGAAAATTTAAGAACTACACAATGGAAAGGCAAATTACTTTGGCTGCGCCGTGATTGCATTTTCCTTAATTAATTTTTTTTTATCAATTTAAATGTTGCAGATTGGTCTTTTATGTTTGCTTTGTAAAGATTCCTATTTAGTCTCGTTATAGTAGAGGTTCCGGTAAGCAACACGTATTTTGACTCGTTTTTCTTGTGTTTTTTTGCTTCAGTCTTTCCAGTGCAGGCATGGGAAGGCTTATCTCTTCAACAAGGTGTAAGTGTTTCTTGATTTGCTCTATCTGATTCTATAATTGATAAAATTTGAAGACTTCTCTCCTTTTCATATCCCGTTGCATCTAATAATATTGGTTACGGAAGGTTTTGATCACGAAAATGGTCTTATAAAATTTATGTAGGGAAAGGGTGTATGTTTTTGACATTTGAGGATAGAAACGACTTATTTTCCTTTTAGTTAACTATCTGAAATAGTAGTTGCTACCATCTGTGGCTAGAAAGATTTTTGGACTGACTAAGATAACAAAGACAGGAAGACATCATGAAACCAATATTAACATGATTTTGTAAGTTACTCTCTTACTCGCATCAGCTAAGAGTATGATTCAGCTTTCTTCCTCTGACTGATAATGTGTGCCAATTTTCCTCCTGACCTATGACCTGCATGGAGATTAACTATACGAATACTTAAATACTGCATGCGTATAGACAGACACACACGAGAGAGGGATGGAGGGAGGGAGGGAGTTCCATAACCAGCTTAAGTTTATAAAGCATAATCTAAAATTTTGATTGTTTTATGATTACTGCAGAAGGGATATACATAACTTTCAGCTCCATTTTCTGTTTCCTATGGATGTGAAAGTTTTTAGTTTGCACCATATGTTATCAGTAACACGATGTTTGGTTTTATACTGAATTTCGAAGAGATAATGGTCTTTAGTTTCTGGCATAGATTCTTTACCGTAGTTAATAAGAATCAATTTTAAGCTTCAAAATGTTGTCACGTCGTTTACTTTAAATATTATGCTTAAATGACCATTGACACTTAGGAAAAACTTGTTGGTGTGGTTATTCTAGGGAATGCAAGCCAATGTAGAGAAACATGGTTTGGACTGGAGAATCATTCACAATTACACGCTCAAACACACTCATGAATGGAAAAGAAAGAAACATGGAAACCTTCACATTCACACACATGGATGCACACAAAAGAGTAGAGAAGATAACATTTGCATTTGCAGATGTGTAAACAACTCAAATGGAAAGAAAAAATATTAGAAAAATAAAAATGGGAAAACCTACGTTTCAAATCAGTTACATATTCTGTACATTGCTTTTATTTCTTTTACAGGGTGAATGTCACTTTTGGAGAAAAAGAAGAGAGGATGATGATGACTGGATTGCACACAGTTGTGGACATTTTCTGTGTCCAGTGTGGTTCAATTATTGGTTGGAAATATGTAAGATCCATTTACTAGTAGGCATCGTATCCCCTCGCACGAGCTGACATGTTTTGTATGTCATTATTAACTTTTCAATGACCATTTCAGGAAACTGCTCATGAGAAGAGTCAAAAGTACAAGGAAGGCAAATCCGTCCTTGAGCGGTCTGTATTTACCAAGATTGCAGGTTAAAAATGATATTATTTGCATGATATTGAGATGCCTTCTTTGTTTCACTTTAACAGGTTTAAGATTTCCGGGCCTGTTGGAAGAAATTATTGGGTGACCCTTGATGCCCGTGTTGGAGGAAGTGATGCTGATGATGTTTGATTAGTCCTTGACATCTCGAATTGTATCTCAAAGTGTACATTCTTTAACCTCCTCAAAATTGTAGTTCTTCCAACTTATGAATTTCCTCGTTTGAGAGCTTAACATTCATATTATCGTGTTTTAATAGCTCCATTGCACATACTCCATAAGTGACACCTCATCCTTTGTTAAAACTATGATTTGTATAAATGAGCAGCGAGTTCTTGGATTCAACATGTTAAGCACACACTTACGACCCTTGATTTATTGTCTAGGTTATGCTATTTTATATTGTCACATACCACAACAATTATCCATTTTTTGCATTGTTTGGTTTTTCTTCTTTTGAGCAATTTCAATATGTCGTTCATTAAATGCTTGTGTGGTAGTAATTGTGAGTGTTAATAAGTTGTGATTCCTATGGAATTTGGATAAAAGTGGGTAAAAAGTTGTGGATTCTAGGAAATGTGTGGATAAAAAGTATTAGCATGCTTGTAAGTGATTATAAGTTATGTGTCATATAATATGTGGATAATAAGTGAGTAGCAGTAATGAATCCTACTAATGTGTGGATAAAAGAATGTATGACAAGCTTATATAATTTAAGTTTTGCCAAACATAAAGTTAAGCACAAAGACTAGGATACTTGATATTACAGGATATATATATATTACAAGGCTTGGAGATGATATTATGATCTCCAATGATTCTAGTTATAGACAATCTAGTCCTCAAGCACATCAAAATGCATCACAAGCTTAAAGAATAAAGTAAGCATAGTCACATTCAGATGTCTACGCTGCTTTAGTACATCCTGTAATAAAGCATGTGGTAATGTTTTTTAGATTCGCGAGTTCCTTAACTGCTTTAGTACATCCTGAACTAAGGAATGTACCAAAGCAGTAACATTCAGATGTCTTTACATTCTTCTTTATATGTGCCAACTAAGGAATCTTGTAGCGAGCTAATTATGTATAAAATCAGCCATATAGTTGACAATTCCAAGGAATTGCTGGACTTGATTGAAAGTGAGACCTAGGAAATTGTCGTGTTGCAATGTCGGGTTTGCGGTAATATTATCCTTGTGAAATATGCATTCTCAAGAAATTTATGCAGCAACGTGAGAATCAATATTTGGGGAAAACAATAAGATGTTATCAATGATAAACAAAAGCATTTCGAATAATGGGTATGAAGATTCTTATCATGGCATTCTGGAATAAAGATAGTGCAGTGTTGAGTCCAAATAGGAGAGCATTCCAATGAGTGGGGATTAGAATTGAAAAACCCATTTTTAGGCCTCTCTTCGGCGAGATTCCAAGCTGCCAAAATCCATCTTTAAGATCGAACTTGGAGAATATTTGCGCATCTGTCAAACTCTGAAACAGATTTCTCTTTTCTAGAGGAAATATTTCATGTGCTAGGAAATGGTTTAGCGACCAATAATTGATTACAAACCATAATTTTCCTAGAACATGTTCTGTTCGTTTGTTCACGTACAAATACAATACTTGGAATTTGTCGGTGAGTTAGTCCTTTCTATAGTTGGTGTATCCCTTGCTTTGCTAGCTTGTAATGGTCCGAGTTCCCCTAATGAGCAGCCTTCGTAGGATTTATGTCGTCATTCTTCTCAAGTGGCAGCGTACTACTAAAGAATTCAGGATTTGTCCAAAGAGGATGAGAACCTTTATTGATAAATTCAGTATGTGATTATTCAACAAGTTCGGACAATTTCTTGCTTGTAGAACTTCTCCTTGATATGAATATATGGTCGTAATTTTGTTGCTCCTAGATCATTAGAATTCCAAGAAACACTTTTTAGTGAGCGTATAATATTGAATCCAATTAAGAAATCTTTTTCTCGGTAAACATAGAACCATACACCATGGGTCTAATGTTGTATGCAGTTGGATGAAAATTGGCTGCTGATGTACCATACACCATGGGTCTAATGACAAAGACCTCTCCCTTTGTTGCCCAGAATGGCTTGTATCAACAATTATTTTACTTCTAATGCCGAAAATGCTTCTTTTTGATGCGGCACAATCCCATGCATCAATGCTTTCACTTTTGCATTTGTATCTTCAATTCGGGGCTTATCACATGAAAAACAAGATTTTCTCAAAGAATTAATTCCCGGGAGGAAACAAAGTCCTCAGGAAATTAAATTAAATTAAATTATTTTGACAATGGAGAATACTCTCAGATCCACCACCAACCACTGAAGAACCCATTCTTGAAGACACGGAAGAAGTCGATGATGGTCAATATCAAGAACATGACCAGAATCATTCTCATTTCTCGAGAAAGAAGTTTAAATTCTCCAATAAGCCTAACCAAAGATTCTCATTTGACAGCATTCCACCATCTCAGGAGGGAGTTTGCATGTCCGGCGCAAACAATGCCAACAAGTATTGACCTATTTGTTGCAAAATTCCACAGAAGACTTCTATACTACAATGGTGGATAGAATTGGGACCATATCGGCAAGCAACGATCAAAAAATCCTTGAGTAAATAAATAGATGTAAAATAAAGGAAAGATTGCGATTACAAGGCTAAGGTTTAGATATTTTCCAATTTAAAATGTCAAAAGGCACAGCAAACAAGATAGCAAACAAGATAGCAAAAGTCAAGAAAAAAAAGTGAAAATACACTTGTTAATGTGGAAAATGTGGACATACATCTAAAATAAATAAGGTTTACTTGAACGTAAATTTCTAAAAGAACATGTCCCTATTTAAATAAATCAATCATAACATTCGCAATCCAACATTCACCCCCGCACTTTGCAACAAAGGCTAGTAAGAGCCCGTTTAGTAGAGATTAAAATCGGATTAAAATTAAAAAATTAGTCATTATTAACTTTTATTAGACGAGTGAGACACAATAATGGCTATATTTTCAATTTTAATTGGCTTTTAATCTCTCCCAAACGGGCTCTAAGTGTGTGATGGGTGAATCGGTCTCGAGAAAATACGAGATGATTCTCAAATGAACTAGTGTGGGCCTCACCCTCTTTCAGATGACTCGGCGAGAGGGGTAGGTCGGGGAGGACAGCGGTTAATTGTTGATCCAAGTTCCATCACATGAAAATCTCAGTTAACGTAAAATAATAGTAAACATAAAGCAAGAAATTTGGATCAAAATAAAAACACAGCTTAGTATATAATATCATCACGAGTTTACAAATCATTAATTTTCAGAATGTATCCATTTAAATCCCGGAATTCATGGATAAATAAGTTTTTTATTTCCCCACCACGGATTAAATATATAGAAAATAACAAAAAGTTTTAATCTTTAACAAAGCTCGAATGCACAAGCTCCAGGAAGCATACCTTCGAATTTCAATTGAGATATCACAGGATTTATAAATCATCCCAGCGAGTTGAGTAAGCCATTCTTTCAGAGAGCTCCTTGCCCACAACTCTCTGGTACTGGTGCAACTGGATCTCTAAGAACTTTCTCTGACTGGGTTCAAAAGCTTGTTGAAGATCCTTAAAATAAAAGAAAGATTGCAATTACATTATAGAATGTGTGAAATTTAGCAAGATTTTTTTTTTATGTTTTTGCTCAAATACTTGCTTCAAATGCTCAGTTCTACACTACTATAGGAGTGGAAGCATTATAGGAACAACAGAGACTGACTCAATGATATCAATTAAGCAGGTCTATTATAGGCATCAGTAGGCATGGATAAAGTTGGAAAGCTTTTAAAAGGGAATTTCCATAAGTTCATCGAGCGAATGATGGATAAAGCATCTTAAATCATGTCTACTCTTAGGGTCAAATCATTTAGACGATTCATTGGTGCAAAATGACGAATAAAAGTAGTAGTTAAGGCAAAAAGCGCATGGTAATAATTTGGGACAAAAGTTTGCATGAATTGAATTCTCATGATGGTTAAATAAAAAGCAAGATTTCTTTTTCAAATTTGGCTAATACAGGCTCCTCTCTAGGATGTATAACAGGACAATAAGCTCAATTTATTGCAAGATTAGAGACATGGCAAAAGTGACTTCACACTTTGAATCAATTCATTTCAACATCTGACTCATGATATCGATGACAATGTATATTTATTCTGATAATAATATAAACCTCACCGAGAGGGACATTACTTGATAAGAGATCCTCAATGAGTAGCCTTTTCTTCAGCTTCCTATGAATGTTTGAAAGGGGAAAGTGCAAACGTAATCAGCTGAAATTTGATGATCAAGGTCTTGGGTTTTGAAGTTATGACTTCGAAATTTTGCGGACTGTGAGATAACGATAATAAGTTTATTTCTGTTCATTTAAAAACACAGAGAGTAGGAGTTCGTTGTGTGACTTTTTTAGGGTTGGCGACCTCTAAGATTCATAAAATGAAATGAGGCAGCAGGTGTGATTGAGCCAATTGAGCGGTTGCTTGCACAATTAGATCCTCGATATTTTTCTTGGATAAAAGAAGATATTTCTGTCAAACAAGCATTTTATATGCTAGGCAATTTAACTGTTCAATGATATAATCTGATCTAATCACTATGAATTATGCAAACATAAAATAAATTAATACAATCTAAAAAATTCACCAGAATATTATATACCTTGTATTTAAGACGAGTTCCCTGTATCCCTATCAAAATATTACTGGCATCAACATCTTCAGATTCCCCCGTTGTTGGATCACTGGATTCAGAGTCTGACTCATCATCTGAATCCCCAGAATCAAGTTCAGTTATTTCTTCATCATTATTAACATGAATGTCATTCGGACCTTCCTGGAAAGGGTCATCATGTTGCTCTACCATTTCCATATAATTATCGGTAACATTTCTAGGTTGGGGTGATGATGAATCTCCATTTTGTGAAGGATCAAAATCAGATAAGACCACATATTTTCTCCTGTCTAGAAGTACCTTTGCAACATCATATGGAACCCACCTAAACAGTCTCATGTTAGAGATAATGACTAAAAAAAGAGATCAGGATGCTTATGGTAGCTCACATATAAGACTCCAAATATATTAACAATCACGAGAGAAGTGTTAAAAGATCTGCGATCCAGAATGGAGCATCAGTCTTCACAAACAGAAATACTCTAGTGAATAACAAAAACAACCAAGTTCAAGTAAAAAAATTTGATCTGTCTCCTAACAATATATATCACATATGCAGTGAGCTATCCATAACTGCTCAACCTCAGATTGTTCATTGTCTTATTGCTACTTCCACCTTACAAGATTTTTCATGTAAATTCTCAAGGTTCATTGGGGCCAGTACAAGGAAGGTCAGTCCAAGTAAGGAGAGTTTATAATGTTCCTTCAAGCCTTTCAAAACTTCAATAAAGGATTTGGGTGGTGTGAACCTCTGATGCCCCTTCTTTTATTGAAACTGGCAAGGCACAGTGGAATACACATGACATATTTTGTTCCGTTTCTATCCTCATTCTAATATGCAAATGGCCTACTTGATATTTGCACTCTTTAATTTTCCTCTATTTATATTTCCTTCATATATAAAAATTTAAATATGAACAAAATGAATGAGGACTGATAATTGCCAAGTAAACAGCATAGACAATCAAAGCATTGAAGTCTAGAAGGTGATAAATAATGAATATTTGTTATATTGATCTTTGGAGTATGTAGATCTCATATTTTAGATGCTTAATATTCCATGGAGTTGATTATTATTGGTAGAATTCCATTTGTTAAATTCAAATTTAGAATATGTTAAAAAGTATTATGTAAAGAAGAGAAACTAAAAGTGAATCCAAATGAGAATTAGTTGATTGATGATGTACATAGAGAATGCAAATGAAGGGTTGGAGTAATATGTTTTTTGAAACATTTCTTAGAAGCGGGATGCAGTTGTGAATTTTATATACAACTCAACATCTTTCAATTGCAAAGACTTAGCAAGGCTTTTTCAGAATTGCAGATATCAACATTCAAATGAAAATGCAAATAGACAATAGTATCGTATACCTGTGATGCTTTGTAAGAAATAAGCATCACAGTCGACAGATGCAGTCACATCCACTTCTATGCAAACAGTTTGCTCATATAATACTGACGGAAGTATCAGTTAACATCAGTACCATTAGGTATTAGGATAGTTTGATCTTTCAAAATCGAGCAGTCTAACACCGACATCATCCTTTTTATATTGTCAATTCGGTGCCTTGAAATGAATTAGGTTAACCAAAAGAATGAAGAGCTGAATTCTAGTCCCTAAAAATGTCCATATGAAAGTCCACACACTGTGAGTGTTTTTCACAAGATTTAGGTTACTGAACCTTTCCAAGATAGATCTTACACTTCAAATTTTGCAAATTTGCAAAAAAAATTAATTGTACTTACTGGTAGCGAAGAGGGCAGAGAAGCTCAGATGGTCGATATGCAGCTTTGTATCTCATCTTGCTGCAGGAGTGAATGTAATAGCCAAGATAGTAGTACTGGAGACTGGGGCAATGTACTTGATTCTCTCTAACCCATCTTATTTCTTCCAGAGCCGAAGATTTGCCCAGTGACAGGAAGGCAAGGTCAGGGTCCCAGAATAGATATTTGCTAGACACACACTTTGGAAGGATATCAATGACACCAACTGCAATTAGCTTCCCATCAATGAGATACTGCTGATGGAAAGAACCGAAGCCAGAAGGAGGAACTGCACCATAAGAATCTGGTGGAACATATACCAAGGGAGTGTCAACCAAAAATCTTTTGTACGAATTTTCACTGACACGATCTTCTGTGTCATTATGGACACTAAGTTGGTACTTCCTATACAAAGAATATTCTTCATAATCAAAGCTTGAAATTTTCAAACGAATCTCAAACATACGCTTTTGGCCATTGGGTTGTCCACTGGTTTTCTTTAAACAATGGTTATCACCACTTGCTGTAGAAGATTGTGTTGGTTTTGTAGCATTTCCAACTTTGACTGAGTGAGCCTGTTCTGTGGTAGAATAAAAATTGATGTGTCCATTACAAGCTCTAATCAACAAACCAGGCAATTTTGCCAGCTCCTTTAACTGACTTGCCAAAATTTCTGCAATCAACTTAGGAGAAAGCTCGGTAGGGTGTCTATTTTCCCCGACACCTTGTTCTAATGATTTTGTCAGCTCAGCATCCGTCTTGCTTCGTCTTAGAGTAGCTGCAATCTGGAAAGCAATATTGCAGGAATATACGAGATCTTCTGATACTTCTGCCAGTATTTTTCTTTTAGCTGGTGCAACCTTTTTGACAGAAGCTTTAGGAAGCTGAATGTCGCAGAAAAACTCCCCATTTTTCACGCACAATTGTACTATATTATCAATCTGCTGTGATGCATAATGCATAAACTGACTGGCTTTGTCTTTACCTTCACAGTCAGCTTCCAAGGACTCCTTGGCAGCAGAACTTGTACTTAGAATTTTTGCATTGCTGCATGATCCCCCACATGAATTTTGTTCATCTAATAACTTGTCTGATCTTTTCGCATCTAACTGGCCATCAAGAAACCTACAAGAAAGTCATCCTGCTCTTATACTATTTTTACAGCATATTTTGAAACATATTTGAGCAACTTGGTATTTAATTGCAAAGATACTTGTATATACTAGCAGAAGACACTAAAGCTCAAAAAGAAAATGATACGCAATGGTCCTTGGAACTTGAATGAGTAAAGAAGTTACAGAAGAATAAACTGGAAAGTATAGATCGGCAGAAGCCACTAAAGCTCGAAATAAAATCCATTGTGATGGTCCTCGGAATTTGAATAAGAAAAAACGACAGAAGAATAAACACGACCAATTGTATTACGATAATCGGATTCAGAAAATTTTAAAATCAGAAAGGGAAAAGTTGCAAATATATTACGTAACCAAACTTACGGTAATTATTGTCCAATTACCATTTCATTTCTTGAGCACATTCTTACAGATATATTATTTGCATAAATATCATGACGAATGCTAATTACAAAATATCATAGACCAAAAAAATACTTAGGAAACTGAAATTCAAATATACAACAGAGAAAGCTACATCTGCAACAGCTATGCACTTCTGTGCACACTGCTGCTCACTTTTATAACTGTTGTGCAACGTATTTGTGGAAAAGTGGTAGCATTGATGAAAATACATAGGGGAATACGAATATACCTCTGCATCTTTTTAGACACTCTAAGTTGCTCTTTAGAAGGAACGAAATCACTGGCCTTGAGACGGATTGTGTAAGAAGGGCAACAAGTCTTCTCCATCTCAGGTTTGTACAAGAAGCAGCCAGATCTTCTCCAGCCTCTGTCAAGAAGAGCTACGGAAAGGGAACTTTGAGAAAAATCATGCTGCTCTAGTCCAAATAAATTTAAAAAACCAGAAAAGAGTACCAAAATGTTTAAACCACTGGAAACATTGCATAAGAAAATTATGCAGGAGCCACACGGGCAGTGCAATTGGAACTCAAAGAAATAAAAGCTACATCTTAACAAGAGTGGATATGAGTGCTGTACATATCAAGTCATAGCGATTCAATTTCATGTGCTAGGGATTTCTTCTCTAGGTACCACCAATAAAGGAAACTCAATCACAAACAGAAAAGGCAACTCATTTGCTAGTTGATTTTCATAAGCAATAGAATCTAACACTACAAATATAATACCTAAGTGGACCAAACAGTAGCTCAAGTATTAAAGTTAGAAAGGAGAACCAAGACATGATGTACTAAACGTAAGACATAATCATTATCAACCATGTGATGAACTCTACATTAATATATCAAATAAACTAACTTTTATGCAATTGTAGATCACATACAAACAAAGTTTTTGCTAAACAATTGCAAAGAGAGAGAGAGAGAGAGAGAGCAAAAATTACAAACCTTGATAGTCTTCAACAGTCAAACTTTTTGCCCATAACCCTACAACGTCAAAAAATGAAAATTCAAGATGTATCTCTTCCACAGATTTCGAAGATTCGTGAGGAAAGACGAAATGAATAATAAGGGAAAGCTATCACGAATTGGGCCCTCTAATAATGAATAAGAATGGAAGAATCTGCTCTTACTATGATTTAGACTATCATTTCTAGTTTGATCGCGGTTCAAGAAAATCTTTGGCACAATTATGCATATTCATGTAAAGTGAAAAATTAGAAGCATAATGAAGGATGATTACTTTCTAGCATAGCGAGTGAGTGAATCTAACATTACTTTTACATTGATGTGAAAGTTTGGACAACGTTGTTCAAAAACATTAAGGGATAAATGCCAATCCCTAAACCCTAACCTATGGAGAAGCTAGCTAGATTTTTAAGGAATAATACACCCGAATATTTTGACTGCGAAAATTCCATTTTAGTAAACTTGCAATTTTCCTCTACAATACCATGCAAATTAAGGACACTTTTCCATCTCCACTCTATTTCCAACTGGAGTAAGTTTACTCTGATGCCCGAATTCCTCAACCTGCTGCACCAATATACCTCACTGTCAAAGATAGTCGGGGTATCATAATCCTCTTATGAATCATCATCCAGTGGCCTCTTAGAATTACACGAGGCGAAAGAGGTATTGCTGTCTGATTCAATATCTTATGCAACGACCCCCATCATGGGCCAGTCTAATTCTTCAAAATCGTTTTTTCTTTAGTAAAACAAAATCTAATTATTCTTACAAGCTAGCACCACATGTTTTCGAAAATATCAAACCCAGTGTCAATTTCAAATATCAGAATTGTAATAAATTTCCACGACAAAGCTCACAATCATGAGTTTCATAATCTTCATACGCCCATCATCAGCGCGATTTCTTGTCCTTCATTAAATCCCACAGATCGTATGTAAGACAAACAAATTTCTCTCCAAAAGAACTTTATTTTCAGGATCTAACCAAAAAGGAAGTTCAAAGACAGACCTGAGAATTCTAATTCAATAAAATTTAAACCTCTTCCTATATCAAACACGTTACACACTTTCTAACACTGTTCAAACCATATTTACTAACCAGTTAGTCAACAGAATATAATTGTATGTGTAATTATGTAAATTGAGAGACTGACCATGGGAAATACTGGTGCGGCTACCAGATTTACAGTAACCGCAGGAGCTTTTACGGCGACCGACATCGATTACGACACTTTCACCTCTGCTGTTATCATTTCCACCACCACCGCTGGTACTCGCGTCGCTTCTCATTTTCTTCGCCTCCGCCATTACCGATCTTCACTTGTTCAATCTATGATAAAACCCCGAGTTTATTTTTATTTTTATCTAATTGGATTGACTGTTTTTCTTTTTCTAGAACCGACGAAAATGTGAAAACGGAAAGATTCAACCTGAGTGTACACACACACTCACGTTGACAGTCCCTCAAAAATCGCGGGCCCATCCTCTAAAGTGTAGATGTCCCAAAGGAAAATAAGGTTTTGGAATTCAAATTTAGGCTTTGTTTGGTACACATTATTGTAGAATGAGAATGAAAAGCATAGTCGTTGAACCTCACACAAGAAAAATTCAAAATTGATGGTTTGACGTGGTGAATAACAATCATATTTTCATTTTTATGGAAGAAAAATGAGAAAATTATGTTAGTACTTCATTTTTATGGAAGAAAAATGAGAAAATTATATTAATACTTAACCGTGCCGATTCAGATTTCATTTATAATTATCCGAAAATTATTTGACGGTTGCATTCTTAAAATACCTAAAACGAATCACCCGACGCCCACTCCTAAGAAAATAAAAAAAATTTTAAACAACGATAATGTGACTATATCGCTTTATTATATATTTGATGCAATAAACAAGTTTAATAGTAAAAAGTTGATACTACGAGAACGTATTACTTCAAACCTGTACCAAATCAGAAGCAACGTATTTCAAAGGTCAAAAGCATTTAGGTTCACAAATCAGACACAAAAATATCAACTTTTAACTAAAACTGATAATAAATCAAAGGCTTGTCAGGAGTCTAAAATGCACGTTTTATACGTCTAGAGACATTCCAGCAAGAAAGAGAAGAAAATTATGCTTCATATCTAATCTAATCATACAAACATATAAAAACCATAATCATGCAACTGCGACCGGCTCAGCTGAGACTGCCACAGAAGTAGCCTCTGGAACAAGAGTGGTATCAGCTTTGGTGGTTGCAGGTGCTGCTGACAGAGAAGGTTTCAGGTGGGGAGGTGCATTATGCTTAAGCTTTACAAGTATCTGTCGCATTCTTGCTAAATCAGTTGGTTTACCAGGCTTAGGCCCTTGGACCACAACCACCGAAGGCTTCTTCTCCTTCTTCCCTTTCTTGTCTATTTTTGGGACTTCATTCGGAATTAGCTCTGCAATTGCTTTCCAGTAATTCTTGTCAGCCTCTGCATGGAATTTTTCTTGATTTGCCACAAACACCTGATAAATGAACGTAGTAATTAGCCATAGCTTTTGTTTGATCTCCATTATTTTCAATATACATTTTTCTCTATCATTTTCAACCACACGTTCTTAAATAAAATAAAATATTACACGCAAACCCAAAAATCTATCTTATTTTTTAACCACACATTCTCCATCAATTTACTATTCCAAAATGTTATGGGAAAAAAAAGGGGCTCAAACAGGCACATAATGTTGGTTTAATTTGTCAGCCTATACCTATACAAAGAGAAAAACAAATAGATATATATATTTTTTCTCGTCTAACATCACCCTTCTCCCACTTGCCCTTTTATTTTAATTTCCTTTGAAGTAAATCTATACATAAAGAAGTAAAACTGGGCACAACCAATGTAATGCTTCCCCCCCCAGGCAATTGCAAAAGGTAGTCTTGGGTAGTAACTCCCATGTCACGGTTAAAATCTTAAATGTAAGATTTTGCCCGGTTAGAACTCCCAAACATCCAAGACAGAGAATCACATCATAACACCATTCAACTTTGGGAACAGGAAAGTCGCATTTGCTTTTAATGAATGAACAATTAGGCGATGGAAAAACTGTTTATTTGTTTGTCTTGTATACATGTGACGGAAAGGCAAATTCTTAAATGCAATTTTTGGTCATACCAGATGTAATATAGTAGGAAAAAAGCTAGAGGACAGAAGAACTGTTCGAGTTCAAATTTTCAAAAAGCAATACGTAAAAATAAACTTGCTTTTAACATCTGGAAAAAAATTTGACAAACACTGAAGTTCCTCAACAACTACAAGCATTAAATTAAGGTTAATTTGAACAGATTGAAATATATGTATTGAAAATCACCTTCTCCTTTTCCCGGTTGCTGGCTATGTTGGTTGCACATGTATCCTGCCTCTTTTTATCATATTCAACTTTGTACTCATCTGCTTCGTCAATAATCTGGCTCAATAAATCCTTCTCTCTTTTCTCCTTCTCCTCTAGTCGAATAGCATTTTGTCTGCATAACACATTGTCATCATAAATATTAGTAACTGGTAGATTACTGAACTGAGAATGCCAATTCACAATTATTTTCATTCATGAGCAATGAGAAGTGTGATAACAGTAAAAATTCCATACAAAATCAAATGAGTCTCAGGTGATCATGTAGAAAACAAAAAGGAAAATTATAAGCACATAAAACAGTCATATTGACTATTCCAAAGCAAGTTTTTACAAATAGAGCTCTTATAATCATCAATATTGGAAATTGGAAAATAATGACCTCTATTTTTATTTTTTTCCCATTTGAAGGGACTAATTTACAATTTATACATCATTATTAAAAATGGCATCCACTGTTTCGTTATGTCATCTTCTTCCTCCCCACCTACCCATCCCCCACCTTGCTGACTCCTCTCACCACTTC
>CAIGRB010171290.1:3909-21227 GCA_903798255.1 Fraxinus quadrangulata | reverse complement strand
GATACAAATGCACGTGGGATTGAACATTAACATAAAACTCAATGTGGAAAGCATATGAATGATGTCAAATAGGAAATGAGAAGTGATTGCACACAAATTGTCAATTGGACATTTCATCAAACATGTGGTGTGCATAAATGGGTGTCAAAGTTTCCTTAGCCCATTGTGAGAGTGCAAGTTCCAAACAAAGCAATCACAAACCATCAAACTACCTAATCCCCAACTCCTCATAAAAAGAAATCCAAGAAAATATGAAAAAGAAAAATTAGGGCAAGATGTGTAGAACTTACCTTAGGCACTCTAATGGGGCTTGGTTGTGAGAATGAGGAAGTGGGAGTGGTGTGTGGAAGTGTGGTACCGTGTGTGGGCTTGTGTGTGTGTTCGAGTGGAGTGGTGTGGTGTGGAGTGTAGTGTGGTGTGTGGTGTGTAGTGTGTAGTATACGTGTGTGTGCAACACTTGTACCATGCGATCGCATGGTACAAGAGGTCAAGGCCAATTTTGGCCCTAACTTAGTTTGGGTGACCGAATGGTTTACCAATTTTTTTTAAAACACAAACAAGCACACCTCATTTCTCGTGCACCAAAGTGTGTATGAACATGAAGAATTAGTAAAGCGTGAAAATGATGAAAAAGGTAGGAAAACGAATGTGTGTCAATTCTCACGAAACTGACTTTTCATCCCTAATGCACCCCGACGCTGGACCACCCTCACAACTAGCAGAACACACTTCAACCATGAATCACGCTCCAAAAATCAGTTTTAGTCCTAAAAACACAAGTGGAGTCCGAGACACACAGTGTTGATCCTTTAACCCCGAAACACGTGAATTTTTCACAATGGAGATGCATGACCAATGTGAACCTCCCCGAACTTTATCCAACCACATGAGAAACTATATGAGATGTTTATGAGCTGTGCCACACATCTAAAAGTAGTGTCAACCCTGAAATCACAAGTTGGTCCGAAAAACTTAAAAAGTTGTCATTTTGTGCTTCAAGGTGCGTGAATGATCTTCTAACTTGCACAAAGAAGATTCCTACACCACTTGAGACATATATAATGCATTTAAAAATTGGTGTTGATCATGCATGGATGCGTTGTGAACAAGATATGTGAACGATGACTTAAAACTCCCTATAGGGATAAAAACTTGAAAAGTGCTAAATCAAATGAATAAAAAGGAATAAGTAAAAGGGTAAAAAAGATTGGTTGCCTCCTATCCAGTGCTAGTTTATAGTCAATAGCTCGACTGTACCGTGTGGAGATCACTCTGGTGGCTTGAGATGAACGGTGAATTTGTCTTTCGAGAAGTCCCTGCTCTAGTAGTGCTTTAAACGTTGTCCGTTGACCTTGAATGTACCTTTGCTCTCATGGGTGATTTCTATAGCGCCATGTGGGATTACCTTTGTAATGGTATATGGACCCGACCACCTCGACCTCAATTTTCCCAGAAAAAGCTTCAGGCGATAATTGAACAACAGCACTTGCTGCCCCACAAGGAACTCCCTTCCCTGAATATGCATGTCATGAAACTTCTTGGTCCGCTTTTTGTAGATTTTTGCATTCTCATAAGCTTCCGATGAAACACATCCATTTCGTTCAACTGAAGTAGGCTTTGTTCACCTGCTGCTTGCAAATCCAGATTCAACCTTCGAAGTGCCCAATATACTCGATGTTCCAATTCCACTGGTAAGTGGCATGCTTTTCCAAATACGAAACGATATGGTGACATTCCTATCGGTGTTTTGAATGCTGTTCTGTAGGCCCACAAGGCATCGTCCAACTTCTTGGACCAATCTTTCCTTGAAGAATTTACTGTGACCTTAAGTATTCTTTTCAATTCTCTATTAGAAACTTCAACTTGCCCGCTAGTCTGAGGGTGATATGGGGTTGCTATGCGGTGTTTGACTCCATACTTGCCCAGCAAGTGCGCAAATTGGCGATTACATAAATGTTTGCCCCCGTCGCTGATGATAGCCCTAGGTGGGCCATAACGAGTGAAAATGTGTTTATTGAGGAATCCAATTACCACCTTTGCGTCATTAGTAGGTAATGCCACTGCTTCGACCGACTTAGAGACATAGTCAACTGCTACAAGTATATATTGATTGGAGAATGACGATGAAAATGGTCCCATGAAGTCAATCCCCCAGACATCAAATAGCTCCACTTCTAGAATACTTTTCATGGGTATTTCATTTTTCCTTGAGATATTCCCCGTGCGTTGACACAGATCACATCTCTTCACAAATTCAAAGGTATCCTTGAACAATGTAGGCCAATAAAGTCTCGACTGTAAAATCTTTGCCGCTGTTTTGGAAGCCCCAAAATGTACCACATATGCAGATGAGTGACAACTGTCCAAAATCTGAGATTCATTTTCAGGCACACAACGTCGAATAATCTGATCTACCCCACGCCTATAAAGAATTGGATCTTCCCAAAAGTAGTATTTGAGCTCCGTAAAGAATTTCATTCTCTGATGACTTGAATAATCTGGTGGGGAAATGGACTTAGCCAAGTAATTCACAATATCAGCATACCAAAGTGCTGTCTCCACACTAAGGATTTGTTCATCTGGGAAAATCTCATTTATATCAACTGACTCATCTGGTGGACTGAGTTCCAATCGAGATAGATGATCTGCTACCACGTTCTTACTGCCCTTCTTATCCTTGATCTCAATATCAAACTCTTGCAGTAGTAATACCCAACGAATCAATCTCGACTTAGCATCCTTCTTTGTCTTCAGATA
Organism: Fraxinus quadrangulata; assembly: GCA_903798255.1. NCBI lineage: Eukaryota > Viridiplantae > Streptophyta > Magnoliopsida > Lamiales > Oleaceae > Fraxinus > Fraxinus quadrangulata. The sequence goes on along the minus strand of CAIGRB010171290.1, from coordinate 18,470 downwards.
TTTTAGTGTCGCATGATTAGTGTAAACAACGACTTTAGTTCCAACCAAGTAAGGTCAAAATTTATCAAAAGCATATACGAACGCCAATAACTCCTTCTCTGTGGTTGCATAATTGAGTTGTGCATCATTCAACATTTTGCTGGTGTAGTATATCATATGAAAAATTTTATTTCTTCGCTGCCCCAATATAACTCCCACGGCGTAATCACTGGCATCACACATCAATTCGAATGGCAATTCCCAATCTGGTACGACTACAACTGGAGCTGAAGTAAGCTCTTCTTTGAGGGTACGAAAAGATGTCAAACACTCATCATCAAAATTAAATGAGATGTCTTTCATCAACATGTTGCATAGTGGCTTAATTATCTTTGAGAAGTCCTTGATAAAACGTCTGTAAAAACCTACATGACCCAAGAAGCTGCGAACACCCTTGACAGAAGTTGGTGGCGGTAAATTCTCAATGACTTGGATTTTTGCCCTGTCTACTTCAATTCCCTTAGCTGAAACCTGATGTCCCAGTACTATGCCTTATTGCACCATGAAATGACATTTCTCCCAGTTCACGACCAGATTTGTTTCCTGACATCTCTGTAAGACCAAGTTAAAGTGTTTCAAGCATTCATCGAATGAAGACCCAAAAACAGAGAAGTCATCCATGAAGACTTCTATAAATCTCTCAACCATGTCGAAAAATATAGCCATCATGCATCTTTGAAATCTGGCTGGAGCGTTGCATAAACCAAAGGGCATCCTACGGTAGGCAAAGGTACCATAGGGGCAAGTGAATGTGGTCTTCTCCTGGTCTTCCGGTGCTACTGGTATCTGATTATAGCCTGAATAACCGTCGAGAAAACAGTAGCGTGAATGGTCCGTCAACCTTTCTAACATTTGATCAATGAATAGAAGGGGAAAATGATCTTTCCTAGTAGCTGTATTAAGTTTACGGTAGTCAATGCAAACCCTCCATCCCGTGACTATTCTGGCATGAATAAGCTCATTTTTCTCATTAGGCACGACTGTGATTCCCCCCTTTTTAGGCACAACTTGAACTGGACTGATCCAAGCACTATCGGATATAGGGTAGATAATGCCTGCATCTAAAAGTTTCAATACCTCGCCCCAGACCACTTCTTTTATATTCGAATTTAACCTTCGCTGACTCTTCACACTGGATTGAAAATTTTCCTCCATGAGAATCTTATGCATGCACAATGAAGGGTTGATCCCTTTAATATCTGCGATGGTCCATCATATTGCTGTTTTATGCTCCCTGAGTACCCTAAGTAATTTTTCTTCCTCCATTTCGTTGATTGTGTTTGAGATAATTACTGGAAGGGTACATGATTCTCCCAAATAAGCATATCTGAGATGTGGTGGTAGTTGCTTGAGTTCCAGTTTAGGTGGCTGCTGAATGGATGGTATAGGCCTTTTGTTTTATGTTCCAAGTTCTTCAAAGTGCTGTTTTCGAAAATATGGTGGGTTGGTTTCCATAAACAGTACACAAGTCTCAATCTCAAGGGAATCTGAATTTGTTGATTGAGAGTGTGCGATACATACCTCGTATGTATCTGAAGGGTGTTGAAGCAGAAATGTATCATGCACCACCTTTTCAATGACATCAATTTTGAAACAGATGTCTGCCTCTGAAGGAAATTGCATGGCTTTGAAAACGTTGAAGGATATCTGCTCTTCCCCCAGTCTCAAAATTAGCTGCCCCCTTTGAACATCAATCAGCGCTTTACCCGTGGCCAAGAATGGTCTGCCTAGAATTAGCGGAACATCTTTGTCTTCCTCCATATCTAATATGAGAAAATCAGCAAGAAATATGAATTTTCCACCTTGATGAGCACGTCCTCGATGATTCCTCTGGGTGTGTCAAAGATCGGTCAGCTGGTTGTAATGTAACAGTGGTTGCTTTAGCTTCACCTAGTCCAAGTTCCCTGAAAACAGATAACGGCATTAAATTAATACTTGCACCAAGATCACACAATGCTTTATCAAAGTAAATTTTACCAATAGTACAAGGTACAGTAAAACTCCTTGGATCTTTTAGCTTTGGTGGAAGCTTTTTCTGAATTCTGACACTGACTTCTTCAGTTAACATCACTGTCTCATGATCTTCCAACTTGCATTTATTTGATAGAATGTCCTTTAAAAATTTGGCATAGCTTGGGATTTGGAATAGTGCATCAGCCAGTGGAATGTTTATATGGAGTTTTCTGAATATATCAAGAAATTTTTGGTATTGCTGTTCCATCCTTTACTTTCTCAACCATTGTGGGAATGGAATTGGTGGCTCATAGGGATTCACTGGATTATCTGGCACTTGTTGTGATTTTTCTAGACTTTTTCTTACCGATGTCTTCTTGATGTTGTCAATCTGCTTCTCATTCTATTCTCCAAGAGACTCCATTTGTTCTTTATTTGCACTTGGTCTCTTGACATGTATTTCAGGTAGCTGAACTCCACTTCGTGTAGTAATGGCTTGAACATGCTCCCTATGATTTATTTCTGTATTGCTTGGCAACGTACCAGGTACTCTTCCTGTCATAAAAAGAGCTAGCTATCCCATTTGAGTCTCTAGATTTTTAATAGCCGCGCCCTGATTTTGAAAATTTATTTCAGTCTTCCTCATGAATTGATTTGTGGTTTCCATATATTTATCGATTTTCTCCACGAGAAAACATGTCTTCCAACTGAGGTTTCTTTTCTTGTTGAAAATGCCCTTACACCCGATTATGATTCTGATTGTGATTGTGGTTTCCACCCTAAGAGAAGTTTGGATGATTTCTCCATCCCGAATTGTATGTTTCAGAGTGAGGATTGTTTTGCTGACGTTGACCCATTGAGCAAAATCAACTTGTTCCATTCTTTGTGTAAGGATAGGGCATTCAGCCGTGCCATGTTCTGCTCCACATTCTTCACAAATTGACTTCTTGACTTGTGCTGAATTCACCGTCTGTGTTATGCTCTCCATTTTATGAAATAAAGAGTCAATTTTTGCAGATAACACCGAATAAGTATTGACCTCATACACTCCTGCTGCTTTCTTTGGGATCTCTCGGTCTGAAGACCACATGGCTGAAGTATTAGTCATTCTCTCGAACAATTCCCAAGCTCCCTCGATTGATCTAGTGGTTATGGAGCCATTTGACTATGAATCTACCATGCTTCTGAAGGTCGGAAGTAGTCCCACGTAGAAGAATCTGATTTGCATTGGCTTGTCGAATCCATGTTGAGGACACTTCCTTAGCATACTCTTGAACCTGTTCCACGCTTCGTCAAATGACTCATTTTCACTTTGGCTAAAAATTGATATGTCATGCCTCAATCTCACCACTTTGGCCGGTGAGAAGTATTTGGTGTAGAATTCATGAGCCAAGTCGTTCCAAGTAGTTATATTGGCCACCGGGAGTGAATCAAGCCACTCAAGTGCTTTATCCCGAAGAGTGTATGGGAACAACCTTAATCTAATTGCATCTTCTGATATCTTTTGGTATCTGAAATGTTGACACATATCCAAAAAATGGGATACATGTGTACGTGGATTCTAGTTGGTTGTCCCGTAGAATTGATGCCCATTTTGAAATAGTTGGATGACATTTGTCTTGAGCTGAAAATTTGGCTGTCCGAAAGCTGGGTAGACAATGCTGGATTAGCTTTGAATGACAAATGGTGACAAAAAATCCCCAAGCAAAGCATTCCCATCATATTGTGCTTCAGCATTGGCTGGAGTTGCAGGTTCTACAGTTGGTTCCAGTTGTTGATCAGCTATGTGTAACTGTTCTTGATGCTCCAGCTGTGCTGCTCTCGCTATCCTCTGTCTTCGATGAAAAGTTCGTTCAATTTTCAAATCAGCTGGAAGCAGTTCACTGCCAAGTGGTCTTCACATGCAAGATCTGAAGAAGTAAGAAAAAAAATAGTAGCACTTAACTCAGCCTAAGAAATTGAACTTAATAAAAAATAAAATAAAAACTAAAAGAAAGAAAAAAAAAGTTCGAATTAGTGTTTAAATAACAAAAATCAAATTAACACTCAATTCTCGACAACGGCGCTAAAAACTTGTTCACGAAAATATGTTTCGGATTTAATTTACCGCAAGTGCACGGTTCGTTGACAAGTAATAAAGTGAAAATCTTAGAATTTCGAGTATCGTTCCTACGAGGATTGATTTAATTTAATTTTTATTATCGCGACCTTAACCGAATCTATCAAATTTGAGATGAGTTTTTGAGATTTTATGATTAAACTAAGGTCAGCTGATTTTATGATTAAACTAAAATTACGAACTAAATGCAAAAATGACGTTTCAATGCAAAATATTTGAGTAAAATTAATGTATGAAAAAGCGCATTAGAATCCCGAATCACCAAGCAAAATTCACTTTTAACCCATATTTCACAATTCGATAACACGGTGAATTGGTTGAAGAATCAATGTTTCTAACTATCCAACAATCTCTTTCGAGTAGAATTGAACATATTCTAGCATACCATTTGACTATATTTTTATGACAAATGCAATATACAAGAATGCATGGCGTTTCATAAACACTTAAAGATTCACTTAAAGTATAGCGGTATATTTCTATCCCCTATTGGATCCTACGATGATTTATACCTTGTAGAATCTATATTCCTTCTTTTAAATGTATAACATAGATCACCGAAACTCACATAATCACATGCATTTAATTATGGAGACAAGAAATTGTATATAAATAATTCAACATCCATAAATCGTGTTTGAATATCAAATTGCAAAATAGAGAATTAAAAGATCATACTGCGATGTTCATCGTTCACCTAGTACATAAAAAGTTTAGCCTAACATGGGTAAATTAAAAGAACAATAAAAATAATAAAAAGAAAATATCACCAAAAACTTGAATTAAATCTTGAAATCTTGAAGATTGGAGTGAAAATCCTTGTTCTCGCCTTCTTGTTAGTTCTTCAATGTGTTTTTTCTCTTAAAAATTGTGTAACCCTAGTTTTTGGATGAGTTTAGAGTTAAATAGGGTGTTAAGATACCTTTCCATAAGAATTGGAATGAAATAAGGAAACCAGAATTTTCGCGCTCAGATTGAACCATGTGATCACATAGTTATATTACATGTGATCACATGGAACAACCAAAATAGTCCACTGCATTCGCTGTAAATGGCTGGGTGATCACACAGCATTTATACAATGTGATCACGTAGAAGAACTATTTTCTATTTAGTGCATTTTGGTCCCCAAGTTATGCTTTATCAGATTTTGGCCTCGTTTCCTCTATTTCCATGCCATCAGATCCACAATTTGTTACATAGTGTAGTTCCATGCTCGATTCTCTATTTGGGTAAGCTTTTGAATAATTACATTTTAGTCCCTGAACTTTTATTCTCTTCCCTTTTGGTCCTTTTTCGGACGTTTTCATACACTTTTCATTCCATCCATCAATGTAGTTCTACAAACGCAAATTATATCGAATTAAGCCATATTTCAATATATCTCTCAGCAATAGTCCATATTTTGTGACCTAAATAAGTGCGCAAAGCGCCCTTATCAGGCTCATCCACCTCCTTAACTGCCTTCCATAATTTGGTTTCAACAGATCCCATTCCCCACAAGACAGCTCGAATCTCTCGCACGCAATTCTCCTACACGTTTCAAGTTAGTCCAGGTCAGAAACTTATTCGTCTTCACTTCAGTCTGGCTTCTTACCGACGTTTCAAAACGTTTTAGGATTTGTTCACTGTAGAAGCTGGGGCTTTCGCCCTCCTCAAAAACTTTAGTGCTTCACTAAGGGCTGATGCCCTCGACGTAAAGTCTTTTGTTACGGAGTACTGCATGAATATAGAACAGAATCAACCCCTGGGTATAATTTTCTCTCTTGAATATAGTCAATCTGATAAAACATGTGCTTTTATAAATGGAATAGAGGTAATATCCGTGCCGTGATCTTTATTACTCTTATGATGATGATCTTGGAGCCCGAGTGGTTGGCCAAAAATCTCGATTCTATATCGATAACCGTACTGCACTTGAAATGATGCATCGATTAAATTTCAGATAGGATCATATTCCTTATATTGGCATGTTTGAGAAATGGGCAATAGTTCCAGATGAAAAGATCAAAGATTTTACATGGAGAACATCTGTGGACGTAGGATTTGGATACTTGGTCAGGCTTCATTTATGCGAGATGGGACTTCAGATGGCAGAGACTAGAAACAGCGTATTCGGTGTCTTCATAAATTACATGATTGCAGAAACTAATGCCGACATAGGCAAAGAGAGGAGCGCCGTCAACGGAATCCATCTGTACAAAGACTACATGGTGATGGTGAAAGGACACAAAGAGGAGGGCAGGCGTGATCTATCGATTTCTCTGCAATCAAAGGATGAATTGGTAAGTGAACTCTTTAAAGGATTGGAGATATTGAAGTTGAGCAACCACGAGAACAGTCTTGAAAGTCCTAACCCCTCCTCTCTAGGACGATCTTCAAAATCCGCTGCAGTGCTAAATTTACTGTCATTTTTTGGTCATGGAAATGCAATTGCTACTGGTGCAGTAATTTTCATCTCCCTAGTCAACATCATTACTTATAAGTTGCGGAAAATTTGGGAAGCTAACTCTACTGACTGTGGATACAAACCATCAGGCCTTACCGAAAAACTATGTCGTCCTTTTTGGTTTACTGAGATCCAATCAGCCACTGAGAACTTCAACGAAGCACTAGTTGTTGGGAAGGGTGGATTCGGTAAAGTCTACAGAGGATTCATTAGTAAGGGGCAACAAATTGTTACCATAAAGCGATTAAAATCCAATTCCAAGCAAGGGGCACGTGAGTTTTGGATAGAGGTCAAAACCCTTTCAAGCTCCAACATACCAATCTCATTTTTTTAATCGGATACTGCAATGAGTGCCAAGAAATGATCCTTCTCTATGAGTACGTTCCTAGTGGCACATTGGCTGACCATCTCTTTGGACCCAGTGGAGAGAGTGATTATCACTCTTCTCTCTCTTAGGAGCAACGCCTAAGGATCTGCAATGGGGTAGGTCGAGGATTAGACTACCTTCACACTGGCACCGATCAAGGAATCATACACCGTGATATAAAGCCTTCTAACATCCTGCTGGTGAAAATTTGGAGGCTAAGATTTCAGATTTTGGGTTGGCCAAAGTTCGAAACAGAAGTCAGGTACAAAGTTATGTCAGCACTAATGTTAAAGGTACATTTCGGTATTTTGACCCAGACTATTTCAAAAATCGTAGGTTGACAAGGAAGAGTGACATATATGCCTTTGGGGTTGTGTTGTTGGAAGTATTGTGCAAAAGACCAGCACTGGATTGAAGAGTTGAAATGGATAAGCGGAGCCTTACCATTTGGGCTCAAGATTGTATCAGCAAAGGAAAAATTGATCAGCTTGTTGCTCCAAGTCCGAGGGCCCAAATATCACCGGAGAGCCTGATGACATTTCTTGAAGTCGCTAAAAGAAGCTTGCCTGATGAACCAAATAAACGGCCTACAATGGCTTGAGTTGTTACAACTTGAGTATGCACCGGAGTAGCAGGACAGCTTAAAATCTTCTGCTCTAGAGAGAACTAGTTCTGATAGTGTCGTGCCTTGTACTAGGGAAACTCCCCATGAGCAGAATATGCCACTATTCTCTCTGGCTGAAAGAAGCAAAATGGTTCAGAATGCTAAGCCATCAGGCAGAGGAGCGCAAGTGTATAGGAGAAACAAAAATGCTTATAAGCTACCACGATTTTGTCCATGGAATGCATTATGGAAAAGAGTAAACATAACAAAGAAAAATCATTTATCAATACCAGGTATTGTAATGAATGCATACAAATTTGATAATAACCCCATAATTGGAAGTGATTTCAAATGGTCGTCTCAGCAACTCACCCTAAGCTCAATAAGATGAAATAGACGAAGTTTAATATATTATGTATTCTTCTCTTATGGTCCGTTATGTGTTAGCTTGTGGATTCATTGTTGTCGGAAATTTGACTATCGCAATCGAAAGAACAAATAAAATGAGCACAAAAATAAATATAAACGTAGTAGATGAAGTGAGGTATGCCAAAGCAAATCTCCTTAAGATAGATTTCGCCCCCCAACAAAGTACAAATGAGATTATGGACGTCTGTCTCCCTAAATACAAAACTCCTTCCAAAGTCGATACAGCACTATACCAACCTTGTCACTCGAACCAAGAATGATTGTACTCCAACGGAATAACCACGAATATATATGAGAGAATTTTGGGAACGGAATATGGAGAGAGAAGATTTTAGAAATCAATTGATTTTTTTTAATTGATTTGGTGTACTGAAAACGAATATGGGGTCTCTATTTATAGAGATTGAAGTGTCTCGTTGAATGAGTGTGTAACATTTCATGAACTGGTGCACCACTTGGTCTGATTCGTTTTAGCCATTGGATTGCACCATTTCATGATCTGATGGCTCAGATTAAACCATCATACCTATTAACTTGATTCTGAATAGTTACCAGCCATGCAGATGCCATAGGTACGTCCAACTGAACCAATCGCCATGCAGGACGAAGTGACACAAACCTGTTACGTATGTGCCACCTAGGGTGCCAACTCATCTAGCATCCTATTGCCATGTCATCGAACCATGAGTCCATTTTCGAAAACTATAAGGCTCCCCAGCTCCTGGAGACGATGCGTACGTGCGAAGTGCAAAGTGTGCCTCTAAAGCGCCCAATGCGAACTTTGCGACGTGCACGGGTCGGGACCGGGATCGTGGCTGGGGCTGGGTCCGGGTTGGGGCGTAGCGCGGCGCGAGTGGTGCGATATACCACTCTAGTGATGGCTAGTTTGCTAGCCTTTAGCTAGCCAAAGTTAGCTAAGGTGTAGGTCACTTATTAAATTATAACTTGTTCACACATCCCACAATATAAACAAGTCTTTTTTCTTGAAAACTTTCGATATGGGATTCCTTACCATATATAAGACACTTAAAATGGGTTTATCAACTTATGGGCCTATATTGGAGACTTTTCAAATTCACCCAAATTAATTATAATGGCCCACATCATTAAATATCACATTTAATGATTTAACCCAATTCAATTTCAACAATTCAATTAATTTCAAAATCCCCCACATGAATGGAAGAAGTCGACTCAAATTAAGAAAGACATAAAAAGAGTACTATCTGAAAGATAATGCATCAAGATATGTAGCTTTCACTTTGAACCTTCTTTAGTAAGAATCTATCGAACTCATTTGGTTGATCAGTGAACGCAACGTTTTGAACTATCAGTGTTGACATTTCACTTCACTCATCGGCTGAGGCCCATGAAGTATAATCCAATAAAAAATCGATTTAACATCATCGCCCCAAATTATTGAGTATCAAAACCCAACAATTCTACACCTTGATTCCCAATAAATCTGCAAGCAACCAAAACACACAGTTTATACTTGCACAATCAAGGTAACCAATAAAATTGGTATCACAGACCTTACATCGTGTTTCGAACCTAAAACACATACCATACATGCTCCATAGACTCACTGGGGCTAAGATCAAGAACATCCAAGTAGAAGCAGATAATCACAGCAATCAATCAAGAGCAAATAAACATGCGACAGAGATATCATATATAGGATAATACATAGATCTTTTCAAAACATATTCACACAGAACAACAGATTAACACCAAGTCAATCAAAGTACACGGTCAACACATATGCAACAAATGTATAAATGGCCCCACGAAAAGATCTCACCACACTTATCCTATCCCATTTCGTGTTGCTCACACCTCGAGAACATATATCTCACCTCATTGCCCACCATACTCACTAGACTAATCACTCAACTCATGTCTAACTGGTAAAACACTATAGATCCTAAGTTCTCGGGATAATCCTATATCACCACATCACTTCTCCAAATCTAAATAGATAATAGGTCTCCAACTAATAGAAGTGATAGAAGTGCCTCTCTCACACTCCACCTGATTAGGGTCTCTTACAGATAAAGGATACCAACATTTAATCACATCTCCACTCGTGATCCAAATGCCACACTCCACATCTCACGGTACAAACCACCAATATACCCCTAGACATCTATACTCCACCTTACCAAAAGACATACTGACACACTGCTAATGTACCCTAACCCACTATGCATGCAAAAAATTACACCAAACAATAAGATCACTCTAATTCATGCCATGCACATATCAAACACATTGAAATGCAACATATAATCATACAACCGAATTGAGCAATCACACACATGCAGAAAGGATTACACATGGATGCATATGCAGTAATTAAGTTTACTCTCAATAAATCTCACTAGGGTCATCACTCGACCCTATAACCAAATTCGTCTCACCTCTCATCTTACCCTTTTTCTTAGGACAATCCCTAATGAAGTGTCCAGACTTACCACAGCTGTAACACCATCTACCACTAGGCTTGTCACGTCTCTTGCTCTCCTTCTTAACACCCTCATCACTCGAGTCACTACTCGAATCACTACTGTCTTGAACTCTACCCAAACTCATCTGTTTAAACTTCATTCTACTCCTCATCATATGCAACTCACCATTTCTCTTATCTTCTTTTTCAGCCTTAATCTCCATTTCTTTACTCCTAAGGGAATCTATGACAATCTCGAGGTTTAAGGTGTCCCTACCATACTTAATCGCATTCTTAATCTCTCTATATGAATCAGGCATAGAATTAAGCAAAATGATTGCCTTATAGGTTTCAGACACCTTTTCATCACAATTAACGATGTTTTGAACCAACTTGTTAAAAATATCCAAATTGTCATCAAGATCATTTGAAGGATCCATTTTAAAGCTAAAAAATATTTCAAGCAAGTACAACTTATTAGAAGTAGATTTAAGCAAAAATAAATCTTCCAACTTTTTTCAAAGTTTTTTGGTAGAATCAAGTTTTTCAACTTTTCTTAAAACAATGTCAGACATGTATAAAATAATAGAAGTGTATGCAAATTCATCATATTCTTCTTTTTGTGCCTCTGTAAAATCTGAGGAAAATTTGCCATCTATGGCTTTTGAAACCTTTTATTGAACCAAAATACCCTTCATCTTTTGTTGCCAAATTGAAAAATCTCCTTTCCCATTGAAAATACCAATTTCGAAATGTGAAGACATTTTGAAAAATAGAACAGCTAAAATTGCACAAATAGGTCACACAAAGTAATACTAAGACAACAATATACACCGTTTTAGATTACTAGGATTTCGTGAGACTTAAAATCTCAGATCAGGGGAATGTTAGAACCGATCAAGTCTAGGTGTTCTAACGTAATAACCAATGCAACACGAAACTATGTCAACAAAATTCAAATTTTCATGCAATGCAATCTCACATAGAGACTAAACAACATTTAAAGCCCAAAAGCAATTATCAACTTGCAATCAAGATTCAACACTTCGAAATAAAGCAAATGATTCCTAGATTTCTAGCACAAGCCATGGTTACCCCTTCACGATAACCCCAATCGTAATGTCACCCCACACGATGACGCTATAATGCTAAAATTTAAGCGGGATAAGCCGATTTACCAGAGCGGACCTATCTGAGTCCATAAATTACGAGAGATGCGAATTTACTGCTTTAGGACCACAATTTGTGGCCTAAAGTAATTCAGTAAATATTTTACAATTTCTACCGTCGTACCCACCATGGGCAAAATCGTTCAACTTTTTCGGTATAACCTGAAATACTAAACCAAAAATATCAGTACGTTCAGGAAATCAAAATAAACAAACTGCCTAAAGAAAGAGTCGCCAGAAGACCCTCAATGCGCCCTCACGCGCGGTGCTGGAGTTGCCCCGCTCCACCGGCGACGGCGGGCATCTTCCCCACGCACCGGTGTCCCAGGAGCGCCTCCACTTGCACGTTCCACCAGTGGTCACCGTTTCTCCAAATTCTTTTTGGTTTGGCCGAAAAATACGGTTGAAGGTTCGATTTTCTTGGAGAAAATCTGGACAGAATTTTGGGTACGGTTTTGCTGTAGTTCTGGGCGATTTTTTGCTCGATTTTAAGCCTAAATCCTCCTCAACCTCGCTCTGATACCAAATGTTGAATGTTGATGTTCCAATCCACCAAGAAACTGGGCTCAGTATCACCAATCGACAGCACAACTTAGCCAATCGAACCACAAACCAAACACCTTCCCAAACACAAATGGCTGTTCCAATAAAAGTCAGCCCACAAAGGACTCGGTGTGAATAAGAAGATAGCCTCAATGTTCAACCACTAAGGCTTAGGAAGAAGGAAGAAAATGGATTACCCAAAAGGCACAAAGTCAAAGCACAAAGTAAACAAGTGAATCGATTTTTCTCTTCTCAATGAAAACAGCTTCCCTCAATTTTCATACACATTCAACAGTAATGGACAAGCCATTAAATAGGTTAGGAATAGATATGAGTTTTAGGTCAAATAATAGGGCCCAATAACAAAGGAGATAAGTGGGCTAACAACCTTAAAGCCTTCCAAGTATTTAGGTTGGGCCATGAGCAACACTAATATAATTAGGCTACTTCAAATGGCCCAAGTAGATTACGTGATCAGTTTGGTCGATTGTGGTGTTGATATTTCACTTCACTCATCGGCCGAGGCCTATGAAGTATAATCCAATAAATAACTGATTTACATCATTGCCCTGAATTATTGGTATCAAAACCCAACAACACCTATTCGGAATGTATTACTCCACGGCTAGGCACGCCTCTCTACCATATTTGCTTAAGGCTCGACTATACGTTTTAATAGTTGGAGGGCTCCATTCATTTCTACTAAGTCCAGCAAGCACTGGGTTACAAATTGGAGGTGTTAGGCTGTTTTAGGCAACAAAATTGTGTTAAAAAAATTAACATGGCTATAGAAATGTGAAAAGCTCAAATATGCCATCTTTTATTTCTTGAAGAAGTGATCTAAAGTCAGATCATCAACCACCTTTTTGTCCATTTGTTTATGATCTTTCTACAACTAATGGGATTGTTATCAGATTCTGGGTGGTTCGAAAGAGGCTGCTTGGGCTACAATGAAATGCTTAAGCTTGGATTTCTCTTGTTCAAAAGCTTCATTGATCATCCCAATTGCTCAACGCTAGCCATAGCTCGTTGTTTTCTTATTTATTGAAGGCGAGCACTAGCTCATGGATTTTTTTATTATTATAAAGATAGTATTTTCAAGTCATCATCCTTGAAAAAAGAAGAGGCTAATGGTCGACGTGTTTGCCCTAACAAAATGAGCATTTCCTGGCCTTATTCTCAGGATATTTACTCCCCGCCTTGTCAGATGCTTAACTCTGACTTCGCTAGATGTTTATTCCTCGCCTCTCATTATCATCGAGCTAAACTATAGGACCTCGTTATTTCGAGGCCAATTTATAAGACTCATATAGTTCGAGTTAATACAGGATGTTTATTTTCCATCTCACCAGATGCTTATTCTTGATTTCATGAGATGTTTATTCCTTGCCTCTCACTATCGTCGAGCCAACTGTAAGACCTCATCATTTCAAGGCCAGTTTATAAGACTCCGATAGTTTGAGAGCTATCGAAGTATATTTATTCCTCGTCTTACCAGATGCTTATTCCTAGCTTTGCGAAACGGTTATTCCTCATCTCTCACTATCGTCGAGCCTAGCTGTAAGATCTCGTCATTCCGAGGCTAGTTTATAAAACTCAGATAGTTAGAGAGCTTTTCGCGGAGAGTTTATTTTTCACCTCACCAAACGCTTATCCCTAGCTTCGCGAAATGTTTATTCCTCGCATCTAACTATCTTCGAGCCTAGCTGTAAGACCTTATTATTTCGATGCCAGTTCATAAGACTCCAATAGTTCAAGAGCTGTTCGCGGGATGTTTATTCCCCATCCTCATCGATGCTTATTCTTGGTTTCGCGAGATGCTTAATCTTGGCCTCTCATTTTCGTCGAGTCTAGTTGTAAAATCTCGTCATTCCGAGGCCAGTTTATAAGATTTCGATAGCTTATTCCCCGCCTCGCCAAATGCTTATTCTTGGCTTTTATAGATGTTTATTCATCAACTCTCACTATCGTTGAGCCTAACTGTAAGAAATCATCATTTCGAGACAAGTTTATAAGACTCCAATAGTTCGAAAGTTATTCGCGGGATGTTTATTCCTCGAATAAAATCTAATTTCTACGGATTTCAAGTAAGTAAACTTTCAATTATCTTCATACGTATATTATTTTGTTAAATATATGAATGTATTATTTAAATTGGTATTATGTGAAATTAACATTCGATCATTATATTTTATGTTATAAATGCTTTTAATTAGGCTTGGGCATGGTTTGGAATGAGTTAGTTTTGAGCTCAACCTAAAATCGAAATTGACTTGGTCGGTTTGGGTAAATTCCAACCCAACCCAAACAATATCAATCCAATTATTAAAATTGAACCAAACCACACTAAATTGATTTGATTAGTCAGTTTGAATATTTGTCCAAGTTAAAAAAATAAATAAATAAATAAAATTGCCCATCCAAAGTTAAAATATATATA
>CAIGRB010171281.1:0-26652 GCA_903798255.1 Fraxinus quadrangulata | reverse complement strand
AACTACGAAGCTAAAATTCGTGCAAAGCAAAAGGGGCACGATGCAGAAGCATTGATTGAACACTTTGCATTTGAGAAGGAGAAAAACCCGAATTTCTACTACGCTTTTGACATTGATTCAGAGAAAAAGTGGGTTCGCTGTTTTGGGCTGATTGTGAATTACGACGATCATACGTATTTTTCAGTGATACAGTAGTTTTCGACACCACATATAACACGAACACATACTCGATGATACTGGCACTATTTGTTGGTGTAAATCACCACGGCAGACAGTTCTTTTTGCATGTGGATTGTTGAGTGATGAATATGTGAAGCACATATTCAGTGCAAGGATGTCCAGTAGCCAGAGGTCAGAGAGTGGTCATTCATTTCTGAAGAAGTATGTACACAAAGATTGCACCCTAATGGGGTTTCTGACATGTTTCAATCGAGCACTGGTTCATCAACGACACAAAGAATTGTATGCTAACCTCAGCGAGTAGCCCAGATTTAATGTGCATGCTATGATGGAGCAGCAACTAGTGCAAGTGTACACTAAAAAAAATTGGAGTTTCAGAAGGAAGTCTAACAAAGTAATCACTACATTTGTTTGAAAAAAATAAGTTCGACAGATATTAAAGTGTACAGTGTAGAGCGTTTTGAAATGGGAAAAACATTTGATTGGCAGCATGAGGTAACTTACTATACCCCTACTTATTTTGTAGTTTGCTCTTGTCGCGTGTTTGAATTTGAAGGCATCCCTTGCCGCCACATGCTTTGCTTTTGGAAGAAAAAACAAGTGTTATTGCTTTTGGAGAAGTATATTCTGCGACGATGGACAAAAAATGCAAAAAGTGGATCTGTATTTGAATCATCGACTGGATTATCACATGACGAAGGGACCAATCGTTCCCTTATGGCATGACATGGAATGATGTCTCATGAGGCCTCATTGTTAGTGGACCACGTATCTCTAACAGATGATCGTACTACATTCCTTATGGTGAATTCGAGGGGTTACATATTCGATTAAAGGAATTTGAGGACGAATCCCCGGTTAGCATGAACAAGAGTTTGAGCAGAACTCATGATGTGACACCGCTAATGTGTGATCCCAATGCTGTAAAGGCCACAGGGTGCAGGAAACAAATAAAGTCGTCGAAGGAAAAATCAATGTCCACCTCTAACAGACAGTGTAGGGTTTGCCATACGTCGGGACATGATAAAAGGACATGTCCACATCGAAGACAGGTTAGGTAATTCATTAACTCATATTTGGTGCACATCTGATTGTGTTGCTTTATATATACCTTCTAACGAATTATTTTTATCCAGTGCAAATGTACCAGAGGCCTCTACTATCCCCAAAAATGACTTAGATGAGACTCAATGAGATGTTGTAGACGTTGGAGACGCGGAAGGAGATGGAGGAGGAAATGGAACCCACACGAGTATTACTAGCAACTATCCCTATGGTGGTAGTGATTTTTTTTTTTTAATTCCAAATATGCATATTGTTGATTTATGTATTTTTTGTATTAGCATTGCAAGGTACTCAGTCGAATTGAATGGCATTTTAGCACTAAAATTTTATTGTGGACTAGAGATGCGTTTATAAAGTAGCCATGTTGAAAGTTTTGCAGTAATAGTTTCATCCCTAAGCAAAACAAAAATAATACACATAGAAGCATGATAAAAAGAAGTTGAGCACGTGTTAGGCTGACGTGGCACAAAAAATCAATGGATATTGAATTTATGGCTAGGCATGATTTACACATCAAAATCAATTTCAATCATCAATTTCATGAGATCCACTACTTTTACATATTTTTTAGTTATACATTCTAAAAATATTATAATCTCTTCTAAATTATCCGTCGACTTTGCAAGTCTTCTTCTTCTTAATTCATTACGCGTTGAGTGATTAAAAAAAATTATATCATTTTGATGATTTGACTTGACCTGGGAAAAAAAATAATTGACCAATCTCAAAAAATAACGTGAAGTTAAAAAAAAATAACATGAAATTAATTAATCAATATTCACAACCAAACTTTGAGAAAATAACGTGAAATTAATTATTCAATATTCATGGCCAATTTTTGAGAAAAGTGGATCACAGTTGGACCAAAAATTTTCAGTAATGGAAATGGACTAAATGCCTCTCATGTGTTGACTTTGCATACACAATTAATGTGCATGTTAGGAATAGTACAAGGCTAATAAGTCTCATTTAAACTCCACAAATAATGGATCCTTCCAATTGTCAGCTACCTTGCCACATGAGATATGGGTTCCATAAGGTACCCACAAGGGTGTACCATAGCCGGACTGCCTATAAATATATCTTTATATTGAATAAAGATATGTGGCACTCTACATCAAGCATGATTCCTGTACAATAACTCGAGCTGTACAATGATATGTTGAGATGCTGTGGTAGCTGAACTTGGACTATTTTAGTAAGTACCCACTTAACGTACGGTCATGATCCAATGGTCGGCGGCCAGCTCAGGCCACCTCTCACAGTTTATATTTATTTTAATCGTGTTCAATTCAATTTTTCAAGCTTAAAACACAATTTTTATAAATAAGGAATATTATAACTTGATCTGAAAACTTTATAACCGTTTAACAAGGTTTTTGAAAAATTCAACGTTATTAAAACTTGATCTCAAAACTTTATAATTTGTTTAACAAGGATTTTGAAAAATTAAATATTATGTCTGATACTAAGAAATTATTTTTTTAACATATTTGAATATTTTTCTAGAAGTATTTTTCTGGCTAAAAGAGCTTTTAGATGATGTTGACCTAAAATAAATTTTTTCAAAAAACTCTTATATAAAAGTAGAAGAAGAAGCAAAGCCTTGTCAAAGAGATCCTTAGCCTACTAGGACACATTTATTTATTTAAATTACATGTATAATTGTATTATTAAGGGGTTTGTTTGAGCTCCATTCTTTAGGATAATAAATTTTATAATAGTGATTTTTTTATAATTATTTTATTTGAAGAACATACTCTTAAAAATAAATTTGAAAAAAAAAATAAGTTTTTTAAGGAATGGAGTGCAAATAATGCTAAGAGATAAAAGACAACTGTGTCTGGTTATATCGAAATAGAATATTACTAGGGTACTAAGGGTAGGGTGCATATGATGTGATGAAGTTAGGCTTGCTCCACTGTTATTTCGATGATTTGTATAAAGGGTGGCGGGCGGGCATTGGGAGTTTAATATATCTGCAATGCTGGACATGTCGGGGGCATCTCTTTCACAAACCTAAAATCACATTGGCTAAGGCACTGGGATTTGTTTGGCATGCCAAAATGCTCTTTGATTCTATGTGTAAAAGGAATTGATTATTCTTCAGTTCTTCAGCTGAAGGAAACTACAGGAGGAAAGTTTTAGTACTCTTATCAAAATTCACATACACTGTTAAAGCTGAAGTTTGGGTTGTTCCCTGAAAGAGTGAACTGTTTGCTTTACCTTTTTTGAAAGAGGCTTTTCTTTCCTTCTTTTACACAGCACAAATCAGTGATCTATACAGTTCATCATATACTTTTTAAGGTAAATAGATTCATTCATATTCCTCTAACCCCTTCTGTCTACAGTTTTCCTTTCCTTCTTTTCTGTTGGGCGAGTGGGTGGGTGAGTGGGTGCCATTAGTATATATCAAAGATGATTATCAAGATCAGGGCTATTGTAATGAAAATTAGTATTAACTTGTGGACGATTTTAGAAAGTACAGCTCTTTTGCTGATAAACCTATGTATAGTTCTTGAATTATGAGATTTAAGAACACAGATTGCACTGTTTTTTTCTCAGCATAGAATTTTTGGTGATTCAAAAGATCAGACGGGCAGAACATACAATTTATGATTGATCTTTTCCCAGTATGTTTCCCATTGAAAGAGAGAAACCCTTGATCAGTTGTATTTACTTTAATTTCTTGTCTTCTCTATAAACCCCAAAATTAAAATTTTTCAAATGCATACACTATATAGACGTGTACCTTTAGCCTGTTTTAAATTTCTTCTTGATTAGGGAAGATCAGCAAGTTAGTTTCCTGTTAATACTATTATTATGGCCCAGAAATAATGATACCGAACTCATCAGATTCATACTTAAATGCATGCATGGATAGTACAGATTTTTCATTTATGTACAATTAATATTAGCCATTTTTCTGCGTGTACAGATAGAGGAAAACAATAGGAAATATATTCACAAATTGGCTATACCATCCATAAACAGATCGATTGGAGCATAAGATCCTTGAAGAAAGCAGTGTTCATATGATTATTGGCTTTATTAATCAGCCAAAACTAGTGCACGATTTTCAATGGTGAAGTTTCTGAATCCATATGACAAGGAATACATGAAGATGACCATATTAAAGCATGAGGAAACGTTCAGGGAGCAGGTATATTGATTTCTCTACAATTTTATATGGAAATTTCTGAAGATTAACCTCTTATATATGAACACAATGAGCTCACTTCAGTCGAGCCACAACGTTTAAAAGCTTAATAAACTCTTCTTTTAGCTCGAAAATGTACTTTTTTTTTGCAGGTTTGCGATCTTCATCGTTTGTATCATATGCAGAAGATGCTAATGAAGGATATAGCCAGAAACAGGCAAAATATGCACGATTTTGCGTCAACTTCCGAGCAAATGAATGATCATGGCGATGTACATAAGAAGCCACGACGGTGTCTTGACTTGGAACAGCCTGCTGAGAAGTTCGAAGAAGAAGACGAGAGTGAACTTGAGTTGACTTTAGGCCCAAAAAGTTATTACCGGAAGAGGAAAGATGAGGAAACTCCATTAGCATCTGATTCTGGGAGAAGCTTTTCTTTTTCTTCAACTGGTTCCAGCTGTATAAAGTTTACAACAAGAGAAGAATTATTAAATCCTAGTTCCCTTAGTAGAAAGAAAAATAGTTCTGAAGTCGAAGAGAAATTGAGACAAGATTTATTAAATTATCCTCCTCGGCTTATGCAGGTTTTAAGCCTGAATATGACTTGAAAAAAAAAATCCCATTCAGAATCAGTATGATAATTTTTATAGACTGATTCCGTGAGTTCTAATTGTTTGGATTTTATTTTTCTATTTTATTTTTCTAGTTTTCCAATATCAATTCTGTGCTTATGCTTGATTAGATTAAGTCCTTGTTCGATAAGAATTAAAATCTAAATTTTAATTTAAATCAAAATCAATAATTCATTTTAACCACGTATTTCACGAAATCCAGAATTTTTCAATCACAAAATTACTTTATTGAGAGAATATGTGATTATAAATGAGTTTTTTTTTTTCAAAAAATAAAAAGTAATTTGAAAAAAATAAAAATCAAACATAACTTAATCTCATAACTTACATGTATCTAACATGACAAGATCCATATATAAGAGTTGAAGCCAGCTTCTCCTCGATACTTTTCTTGTGACTTTTCGTTACTTCCATTGAAATGACATTTCTTGATTTTTTACTTTATAATACCAACTAACATTAAAATTAAATATGTATGCTCGATGAAAACCAATCAACCCCACCACAAGAGGAAAATCTTGTACCTTGGCAAAGAAATCCCATCCCCAAATGGGATGTGAATTCTTTATTATTTAAGGCCATGGCAGGGAAGGAGCCAAACTTTTTATACTATGGGGTCCAAAATTAAAATATAATTTTTTTTAAAAAAATAATATAATGAAAATAAGTCAATACAATATTACAATTGTAATCTACGCATTTTGATAATTTGAAAACATTGTATAATTACATCATTATCAATATTGTCAAATGATTTTGCTACTTGTATAATTTTGTTTACCACCTTGTTCAGAGATGCTGAGCTGGCGACAAGTAAATAAATTGACTGTAGGAAGTAAATAAATTGAAATATTGTTCAAATTTTATCCAGGAAGAATAAGAGATTAAAATTAATACAAATGTAATTTGAAAGTAATTCAAATTAAAATGTGTTGATCTCAAAATTTTTGACATCATAAAGTTAGCATATATCGAAATTCTCTCAATATTAGTTTGAAACGAACTACTTAACACATCGTAACTTTTACTACTGTTAACCGTTTTGCGTGTCACTAACAAGCGAAAAATTAGGTCATGAGAACTTTGAAATAGTATTAAAAATGAGATGTTTTGACTTCATTTTACATCCCGTAAAAACAACTAGAGAATCTCTAAAAAAATATTGTAGTCGCTTGACCCCATGTGGGTCTGCCTATGGGCCATGGTGCTGACTTGAGTGTTTTTTTAAACCATTCCAATAATCTGTCCTTCATTATATATAAGCACAGATTTGTTTAAAAACAAGGAAGGAATCTGATCTAGATAAACTTGATTGATAAATTATTTATATACATAGCATGGTCGAATGGAGGCTTCCTATTCTTTGTTTATGATGTACATTTTAGACCTACCACATGGAAATTATTCCAATTAAACAATGTCTTGAAATGTTTTGATGTGTCTGCCACCAAATGAACATTAGATTCCAATACCCAAATAATTAAAACAAATTTGAATTGAATGAACAATGTCCAAGAAATCATCTGATCTCTGAATTTAAAAGTTTCTTATAAAGACTCCATCATCTTAAACATGGACATGAAACCATATAGCTGGAGTCTGGACTGTCCCTCTTGTACCTTTTCTCAGTGCTTCACTTTAAAATTCATACCTATTCAATGAATCATAAAAAGAGTGACATCATCAACTCATTTTCAATTTCCAATATGTGAACACTAGCTTTAAGTAGCTAAAAGAAAATGTTACAATACCATGTCTAAGTAGACATGCGTTGTGGCGAAAAGGGTCCGTATACGTTATTGATATGACAATAAAAAACATATCAACAAAAAAAGTTAACGAAGACTAGCTAGGAGTGTCACAGTGATTCCCGGCACCTAGCTGAGCAAATGTAGCCTAATAGTCAATCTCAAGAACGTTAACATAAAACCATTTAGATGTTAAAGACATTGTCTTCATACAAATGTCAATTTAATGGTAGCATTGCATTAGTAGCTTCCATAAGATACATTTAATCCGTTGATTGAAAGCATTTGATGAAAAGACAATGATAGGACAATCAAGTGAATCGTTACTTCAACAGCACCATATACGTGTATACATCATAATAAAAGACAAGACTGAGAATTTGTATTTCAATATTCAATCCAACGAACTTGAGCGTCAAAACGTGGTTGGCCATCCATACCTTACTTTGTGGAATCGCAAGCAAATTTACAAGCTATAGTTTCAGTGTATAAAATTATTTTCTTGGCAGTTGGCATGGACCTCATATCAATTTCTAGTGTCAACATTTAGGCGCTAAAAGAAAGTTCGAGAGTTTTGTCCTTTAAACTATTACTTTTAAAAAAGCTCAATTCTTGCTTTTAATAATTCAACAGGTAAGCACTCAAGTTCCATTCCTTGTGGAGAGGTGTATGAATCCTTTGTCGATTAATCCAACAATCCAATGACGCTATTTCTTAGATAGAAACATAGTTGTACACTTAAATAAATTTATATTAATGCTATTTAGCACCGATCCAGATGATATCACTTGAGTCATTAAATTATAAGTTCAATTAAATACAAGAACTTACAATTCATTTATTATGACTTATCACATACACTTTCGACTGGTGCGAGATAACATTATTCATTGATTTTCACTTAAAAGAGTTGATCAAGTTAGGTTTTTAATTATCACTTGCATAGCCTCATTAAATGGGAACGTCCCAATTTCACTTGATTTACAAGTACTAGGGGAGGAGATATTCAATATTCCAAGGTCTTAAATGCAAAAATTAAGTACTTCAAATCATTAAATAGTTTATGCGGGATGTTTTAAAAACATAAATCCACTCATTATTAGCATGAACCTAAACCAGGGTCTCTTAGTAGTTTAATAAGTGTACAAGTGTGTCGTTACACACCCATCTCTAATCACATCCAGTGACACTTCTAATTCTACAATAACCCATCTCTAATCAAATCCAGTGACACTTCTAATTCTAATTCTACAAAGGAAGCACGTGACTTGTAATTCTGATGTGAAGCTCGAAGAAGTAGAGTTTGTCATTTTGAAATCCACGTCGGCGTATGAAGCATCAAGATAACACGACTGATTGGGACAAAACCGAGAACTATCATTCTTACAACAAATTGTTAGTGTTGCAACAATTCATCAGTAATTGGACATCTTAACAATGATGCTCTGTGTGTGTGTGTGTGTGTGTGAGAGAGAGAGAGAGAGAGAGAGAGAGCGCTCATATGATATGTAGGAGACTATATGGCTTTGTGTGGGGGTGGGGGGGTCATAACACAAGAAGTTATTTCTATATCCGACTGTTTTGGACAAACAATTTCTGAGTACGGACTGATGATGAACCAATCTGAGAAAAAAGAACAGAGAAAATGCTGTCTAGCACTTGGTTAACAGATTTGAGAAAAGTAGTGGTCCTGCATCAATATTTTCTTGTCGGTTGGTGGACTATATCGTGCAATATTACTGAAGATAAAGATGCACATCATCTACATAGAAAAGCATAATTCTCTTGATGCCTAAACAATCTTTTGAATTCCTAGGTATGATGAATCACTACAATCTCTAAAATGTGCTTTCTGGTCATGCAATATGTTGCATGAAACAGGGGTGTCAAATGCGCTCTAAAATGATGCCCTGGCACTTCATGTTTAGGTGATTAGAGAACTAGAATCTTACCCAGAAAAGTAAAATCAACTCTCTTCCCTTGAGGCATTCTTCAGCTATATTAACCTGTTTCAACCAATTATTTTTTCTACATATTTGAAATTTTGTTCTTGATCAGCATGTCTGAAGAATGCGTTTTAGCTTTTAATTTCCAATAGAAATAGGAAGGCAGACATAATCATGTAACATTGAAAATAACATGTATTCTTCACACAGAAGGTCATCACAAGGATTCATGAGCAAACTACAAACATCTTTTTAAGTAGCATGAAAGTCCAACAAACAAGTACACAAATACACACACATCCACAACTTCTATAGCTAAAGAATTATCAGACACGTCAGAATGCCAACAATATTATCCTTCTCTGCAGAACTTTAGACCATTATGTATATTCACTTTTTAAGATGAGGGAAACAAGCAACTAGATCAGCTTTGGGGTGCTTTGCTTCGGCATGTTCCTTGCACTTCACCTCTGACGTGGTGCACATAAATGTCTGCATACACACCTTGCACTGCATCGGGCAACGACTAAAGAATCAATCAAACGAAATAATTGACATAGTTACCAAAGTTTGTCATTCATTATTCATAATACTTAAGATTGAGACCAATGGACCCATCTTACAGAAAGAAATCTGTTTAATTAAAATCAATTGTTCAAAGCATCATGGGAAATCAAAGCTGTATTTATACTACTGACTGAAAGAAGTAATTTGCACTTGGCAGGAATGACATTAAAAAACTATGTTCATAGATTGCACAACACTACTAGTCTACTACAATGCACCATGAGCAAGAAACGCGACCAAATATCAGAGAGCACATTGGACTGGTTGACGAATTACATAATGAACTATGTAGTATTAAAAGAATTTCCAAAAAAAAAAAAAAGGATTTCAGATGACAAACTCTGAAAATCTACAAGATTTTAAAAATGAATGAGCAGCTGACAAAAAGATTTTGCAAGGATTTAGTTTATAGTTTTCAAGTATCATAAAGATGAACAGGAGTTATTTGGAACAAACTAACAAATTCCTCGAATATTTAGCAAAATGTTATGATAAACACGAACCATTTAAGAGATTGCTGAATTTGGAACCACAGCTTAGCAACCTACCAAGTCCAATCCCTTATAAATGAAAATCATTTTGTCTTTCAAATAATAGAACAAGCCTACGTGGAAATCTTATATAAAATTCAAACTTAATCCAAATTAACATTTGAAATGAAACTAGCAAAACTTTCATTGATTTTAATATAAATATAAAAATATGTATTCTTGGGGTGGGTGGGGAAATTGGAGCTCCCACAAAAAGATAAAGGGAAGCTTTTACTAGAGATTTTCAGCTTTTGAAGAAAAATGAAATGGAAGATAAAGTCCCTAGAGCTTTATCACGTTTGACTTCTCCTTCATGGAAATCCTCTCCGCCAAAACTTGACAATTTTTACCCTACGTCCTATATAAAAGTGACAATTTACCCAATTTCATTAATTGTTAATTACTTCATAAAACCTAATCACCTTACACTAAACATACGGAAATGGATTCTTGCGAAAAGAAATAACATGAATGTTCAGCTACAAGCTCTTTTCCACGTGTACGACAGTGTTTCTACAGTTGCAAATGAAGGGTACCTGAATATTCATAGCTTTTTTGTTGGTCTCGAGCTGGCTTCCTATGCAGATCGGAAAATTCAGAAAATCGAATACAAAAATGACACAAATTCACTCAAAAGCAAAGCTCATTTAGAAGGGGGAAAAAGGATTAACCTTTGGCGGCTTTCATTTTTTCCAAGTTCCTTTCACGAGCCATCTTGGCCTTTTGACCGTTGCCTCCACCCATTTTTGCCTCTAGCCTTGTCTTCTGATGATCGGAAAGTCTATAACTTTTAGAAACCCTAGCTGTGCGCGGTGGCGGGCTCCGAATAACAGTAGCAGATGGATTGAGTACAAAACTGGGAATATATATAGGCAGGATGTTCACTTCGCGCTGTTTGATCCATTATTCCACGTTACGACGGGGAAATATTAATTTATTTATTTTTTTGAAGGATGCATAATTTAAAAAGAAGTAAAAGTATTTAAATTGAAGTTTAATATTTTATTGATATAAAACATTCGAATTCGATAAAATTGCGTAAAGACACAATTTTGTAATAGTGTTATGATGAGGAATACGTGGTTACAAAATATGAAATTTTTTTGAATTTACGTATAATATTATTTTATTGAAAAATATATATTTGATAAAGCGAAGAGGGAAAAATAAATTTATAAATTAATAAGAGCCAAACATGGGGCTTAATCGCATTGCTAAATGAGATAATGTGTGACGATGCGTACAAGTTAAGGTGTCATGCAGTAAGAATATTTATCTCTTCATTTAATAGGGCAAGTACTTTAACAACTAGACGTAAATCTTATTTTATCAAAGAATGCACTAATGATATGAACAATAAATAGGTATTCTTCCTAATATCCTACTCATAAAGTACGTGTGTGTCAATTGTTCGAGCTTGCCTGCCTCAAAATGAGGGAAAGACAGCCTTGAGACGTAGTACTTCGAAAGTCAAACTTGCGGTCCGTGAAATAAGGTTTGAGCAAAGATAGTTTAGGCAACTTTGAAGAAAATAGTCTAGGTATGGCCTGTTTTCTTATTTTAATTTTTTAATCAATCTAAAAATTATTTAATAAATAAAATAATATCTACCAAACATTTAAAATCGATTTATAGGAATTTAGACATTTTTTCAAAGTTATCGACAAAAAGATAATTTCAAAATCATAATTATATAATGTAGATAGAATAGAAACTTAAATCTTCTCTAACTCTTTATCGGACTCTAATTCAATATCTTTTTCTTTATCCAATTCGTGCCTAGGCGCACAATCAATGCTTTCATTGACCACTTACTGAGTGCCATTTTGAACACTAAAACGTCTTGAAGATATCATTTTACCCATTAATTTAGGAAAAATTACAAGTGAACGTCCAAACATTTCAATTGTTATGATTATGAATTTTTTATTTTCAAAAGGTGAAGCTCTTGATTCTTAACATATTTCAATATATAGATCTAGATCCTCAATGATCAAAATTGTGAAAATTAAAATTACAGGAAACTTTCACATGATGTGACTTAAAACTAGATAGCAAAAATTCTACGACTTAAGATTTATATATTTTAGTGCAGTTTGGAACTATCGCCAAATTAGGAAAAGTATTAAAGCACTCAACAATGTACCAAATTTAATTGAAAGTCTCGTGCAATTGAAAGACTGTTTTGATCTCATGGAGACCCAATTTCATACGTAAACAGATTGGAAACTCAAATTTTCACTTTTGGAAGTTGATGATCCATAACTATACTACATGAAGTATTAGAGGAGCGTAATCCTGATTTTTAAAAAAGGAAAAAAAATACAAAAGTCAAATTGGAGCATATTAAAAATAATTTTTATTTTTAAAGAGCATATTTTACAATTTAAAAGGTATCTACAAATTTAGAAAGTAAAAAAAATTTAAATACTCCAAAGCCTCTTTATCTTTAACACCTAATTTTACTCTCAAGGTGTATTTATTATTTTCTTCTTTATTTTATTTTCACCGACTTCTCTGCAAATTATTATATTATTTCCCTCAATTTTCTTTGTATATAATATTTAATTGAGTCAATACATGGAGTTCTGAAATTGTAATACTTTGAATGAATTTAATTATAGAGACTGAATTTAGTTCTCCAAACTCATAATCCCTATTTTAAAATATTAATTTGAAAAGTTTATTATAAAATAATTTTAAGTTTTGACTCTTTAAAATAGAGAGCATTTAATTTTAAAGAGTTTTTTAAAGATACTCTTATATCTCAATCGACTAAGGATTAAAATTATAAAATAATCATGTAGGAATGCATATAAGCTAATAAGCCCATGTTTGACAACCATTATTTGAGAATTCTTTTTTCTACATATTCATTTCAAACTACACGTTCACATAATAAAATATTTTGCACATAAATCCAAATTTTTTTCCTACTTTTAATCACGTATTCTCCTAAAAGTTATTATTAAAACATTGTTTTTCCTAAATAAATATTGTGAAACATGGCTAAATCAATTAAATTAACAAGTGATAAAAGGACATCTCAAGATCTTGGATCATCCAACTAGCTGCCCTCCTACTTTTTTTTTTCTATTGTGAAGGGGAATTTTAAAGAGTAATAAAAGACAAAGAGCATGTTTGGCAAAGCTGAAAACTAAGTTAAATTTAATTTTGTTAACTAATTTTTTTGTTTCTAAATATGTTTAGATATTTTATCTTTTTATTTACTCAAAACTGTAAAGGTTACTTATTAATTATAATGGTAAGATCTCAAATTACTTTCAAAATAAGGAATTATTTATTTTTAGCTTTGACAAAAATATTATCTATTTCAAAACTTGATTGTTTATAAAAAAAATTATTTTAAGCTTAGCCAAACATGTACCAGTAAGTTTCCTTGCTGAAGGAAGAAATTGCGGAGTCTCCAAAAAGGCAACAAAGTTTTTGTAGTGAGTCAATATAGATACGAATTGCTTAGAGCCCAACCCACTTTGTGAGCATGACCACGATAATTGACTAGGCTCGAGCCCATTGGATCACAATTTCACCAAGGATAAAATTACAACTTTGGACCATTTTTAGTACCTTACAATGAAAAATCATACTAATTGTAACATATTACTAAACCCCTCTTCGATATAGCAAAAAATTAAATTTTTAAATAATCTAATGGAATTGAACAAAGTGAACTAAATTGAGACAAAATTAAAGTATAATGACCCAATTAAAACGAAATTAAAGTACAATGACTCAACTGACACAAAACGAAGTATAATTACCCAATTGAAAATTGAGTGAAAGTACGGTGATCGCAAAGGAAATCAACCCAACGATATTAATATATAAACATAATGATGCATGTAAATATCCTCCTTTTGGACGAGAAATTCATTTATCCCCTTTAAAAAAGAAGAAAAAGAAGAAAAAAATACATATACATATCTTATTGTTTGAGACGATACTAAATTACAGTCAAAATTATTTACATACTAGATATTGTACATATGTAACGTTCATTTCGACAGGTGGATCATTCGCATCACCATATTAATACATTTAAGCATATAAATACAAAAATAATTATCATTTATTTTTGTCACTTTTGGTTCACTTAGATTGATAATTTCGTCTTTCTTAACCTATCATTTTTATTATTTTTGTATTGGGCAAAGTAAGAAGAGGATGTCTGCCAACAAAAGAATCTAAGTTTTTGGTCCACCCACCCTTACCTAAATTTAGTACCTTGTGCTTGCATGTGATATGTCCTTTTCCTATCCGTTCATTTTTGGCAATTGGTTGGATAAAAAAAAAAAAAAAAATTTCAAATATTTTCGGTTGCATACATTGAATCTTTAATTCAATGAAAAAAAAATCAAGTTTCAAGAAGTTCGATCGGCCAACAAAAGGTATCAAAATCTTCTAACTCGTGATGAAAATATATGAAGTGTACGAAAATACTCCAATTCGACTCAATTATACCTTATTTAAGAGTATTTAATCAATAAGTCATATCAAATTAATTAACACCCTATTGTTAAATTATCTTATTTATACTGTTGTCTCGAACTTGACTCGCTTTTTTAAGCAAGAGAGAAAGGGAAAGAAATATTTACACCATGTGAAATCAATAGACAAATCCTTTTAAGAAAATCAATAAAAAGAGTCACATTTCTTCAGTTCGAACATTGAGATTAATAAATTGGAGAAAATTAAGATAAATGCATCATATGACTAGAATGTAGTCGATTCATTAATCCATCCATTGCTTCCGCTCATGTTTAGTTACTATTTACAAACTGTTTATAATCGATTAAATCACTTTTTATTCACACATTTCGTAGAAATTGAGACCCATAAGTACTAAATACTTATTCATCACTTGCTTTTATTTATTTTGGAGTTAAACCGACTTCCCAAACATGATTTTAGTGAATGCACAACAAATAAATTAAATCTAGCATAGTGAACATTTTCAATATTCAAAATTTTAACTTCCAACGTTACTTTGATGTGCTTAGCATGTAGAAGTGCACACAATTAAGAGAGGTGTGAGATTTTTTGTCTAATCAATTTAATATTCTGTACTTACAACAAACAATAAAGTCAGTGACTACCTTGATTTTTGTAATAACGGATCAATATTTTCGAACAATGTACTTCTTGATCAAACATTTTGTATCATTAGTTGGATTGACAGAATGTTAAAGTTTTTTTGATATTTGTACATCAAAATTATATTGTTCAGAATTTTTCTAATTTTTTTTTGATACCCAAGTTTTCCAATTTTACAAGACTAAATTCTGGGAGGAGATAAATCGCGGGATATGTCTCACTGATTCTCAGGTTCCCCTCACCAACTGTACACTTCTGTGCACAAAGCATCATTCTCCAAAGTGATTGTTCCATGCCAAATATTTCTCATTTTTTGATTATTAGACATGTAGGTTTGCTCGAGCTTTTCATTCGTAGGAATCTCGAGTCCCAACATTCTCTTCATAAAGGAAACCTACAAAAATCAAAGTGGACTTCCCAAACTCAACATCTGTAACCACACATTCTTGTACGCTCAACAATGTCACGAGCTCAACTTGTTCCAATCAAATCACTAACGAGGCATGAATAAACTCAACATTCATGACTTGATTCACAATTTGAAGCAGAAAAAAAAAAAAAAAATTGAAGTTTGGGTCATTTTCACCTGTCATGTAAATCAATAACTGGCAAATGGCATTGGGCTATTCTCGAATAGTTGAGACCCGTGACAACCCTTTTTTATAATTAAATTGATTTGTCATTGTTACAAAAGCTTCTTTCAATTCACATGCGGCTATGTAACAACCAGACAATTCTCGTACGCATTCATAATCCAATGAAGATTCACTGTCTTTTTCTCAATATGCCCAGACAATTTTTTATTTTTATTTTTAATTCTATCAGTTTTTAATTCCCGTACATTATTGAGTCGGCGCAAAAATCTTTCTCGTCGAGTTTTTGCATTTTCCTCTGAATTTATCCGATATATAATTTTCTTATGATAAAAAGATCGAGTCACTCTTTTTTCCCGAAATTTCCGTCTTTCAAAATCATTTTTTTTTTAGAATTGAACTAATTTTTGAGGATTATTGAATTAACGCGAGAATTGAAAGTCACTTAGCTCCTGTTTGACAAAAATTAAAAAGAGTTTTTTTGGAAAATATTGATATTTTTTGAAAATATGTGATTAAAAAGTAGGAAAAAAAACTTTATATTTACATGTAGAATATTTTATTGTGAGAATGTATTATTAAAAATTAGTTTGCAAAGAATTTTTTTTGTAAGAATGATTGTTAAACAAATGCTAAGAATCTTTATTTTTACATCTAATTTTTTAGAGAGAAATTATTTCGATATGTAATAAGTTCACAACATTCACGTTTTAGATTAGTCCTTCGGTGGACAAAAAAAATTGTTATGTCATTAAATAGTAATATTGCACAAATTCTACATAATTTAGCCCTTGTTTGGGCTCTATTTTAATAACGATTTGGGAAAAAATGAATTTTGGAATAGTGATTTTTTAGTAGAATGTGTAGTTAAAAATTAAAGAAATTTTTTCGATTTACATGTAATATTATTTAAGGGAGAATGTGTAATTGAAAATGAGTTGAAAAAACGATTTAAAAAAAAAAAAAAAAAAGACCAAATATAGACTTCGATAAACGGTTGTATTCACATTTACTTTGAAAGTTTTGAACTTTTTTCTACTTATCTACATTGTATGCTTACTATGTTGTATTAAAATTTATTCAGATTACCATTCGCTAAAAAACGACAACATTATCTTAAATTTAAATTCCATAATTCTGTCGAGAGCTTTATTTGAAATTACCTATAAAGTAGGGATCTTAAATGCATGCATTTAATTGAGTTAGGTCACTTTTTATTAATAAGTAGATGCACCATGTTGATAAAAAAGAAAGAAAAGAAAAGTAGCCCCTGTTCGGTAAATCAAATTTCAATCTAAATTAATATTAATTATATATTTTATGGGTCATACAACTTTTTAACCACATATTTNTTTTTAACCACATATTTCAAAGTTTTTTTTTTTTTTTATCAAAATGTATTAAAAATATAATTTTAATTCACACCAAACAGGGACTATAAATCTATGATTGATTTGGATATCATTGAAAATTACCTATCGTTTTGGTAAATACTATGTTGCAAATTCTATTCATGAGTTGACAATCCAAACATAAATACTATGTTTGATTTACCATAGAAATATAACAAGATCATGTTCGGTCTTTATCAATCTCATCTAATTATATATATTAAAAGCGTCATAAAGTTTTTCTTAATCTCTTCTATTAGAATAATTCAAACATGAATTTGTAGTACTACGTGTGTCTACTTTTCGACCATTATGTTGAGTCCTGAGCTCGACCACCTTAACTATTGAGTTCAGTTAGCCGAGTAGAATGTGTTTTAAGCCCCTGTTTTGTGGACTTTTTTTGGGGAAAATATTATTTTGAATAGTGAATTTTGGAGGATATGTGATTAAAAAGTAGGAATAAAATTTAAATTTACATATAGAATATTTTATTGTATGAATATGTGATTGAAAATGAGTATGTAGAAATTTTTTTTTTTAAAAAATGAGAAATAAACAAAGGCTAAAGGCATCTCCAAAGGAGACGCCAAAACACCAAAATGCACCAAAAATGGTGCAAAGTGTCCCCAATGTAGCACCATTTTGCATCAAATGGTGCAAAGTCAATTTTCTCCTTTGCCTTTTATTTTCCGAACCAATTGATTAAGGGTATTTGTGTCATTTGTGTTATATATTTTTTAAGACAATGAATTTTTATTAATATTATAATTATTATTATGATTAATCTATTAGTGTTGTTGTTGTTGCTGCTATGTGCATTTATAATAAGTTTTAATAATGTAAAATAATTATTTAATGTAATTAATTATTTAGTAATTTATGTAGTTATAAAAAAATAAAAAAATTGATTAAATACTATTCATTTGGTGTAATAGTTGGAGATGATTTTTATCTGAGTTTGATGCAAGATTTAGTGTAAAATGTGCAAAATTTAATTCAAAATTTGGTGCTGGATTGAAGATGGTCTAAATAAACAAAAATGGAATATTAGGAGGGTATAACTGTCCAAAACAGAAAGGAGAGCGCAAATGTTTGTCCTCACGATCAATGTCGTAATCAGGAGCTTTCCTAGCCGATTCCTGCCCATTTACACATTAACTCTCTTCCCCATATGATGTAACCCACCCCACCCCACTCCACCCCGCATATAGATACCTCGATATGTACACACACGCCCGCACACATATACGTTCATAAAGCTTTGAATGGGATATTGATTATAGAATGTGGTTGAAAAGAAATAAAAATTGAGCTTTGACTTGAAATCTCTGGTTTTTTATTTTGTTTTTCTGAAATGGCGGTTAATTCAAGCGAAGAGGTGAGAATCTTTGTTTTCTTAACATGGGTTTCTTGTTATTGTGTATTTTTTGCTATAAAATTGCTGTTTTTTGAAGCTTCATTGTGTGATTTAATTTTGTGGTTTCTAAATTTACTTTCTTGCAATGTAGAATTCTTTCTTGTATAAGCCTGCCTGACTGTGAGACCGACCGGTCGAACAGTGACGAAAGTCGGCCATAGTGATCTTTATTTATTTGGTGATTCTGTGGTTTTTCCTTGAGTTTCTCTAGTTCATTAGTCTATTACGGATTGAGGATTAGAGTGGAAAAATATGGGTGGAACGGAGTCGGAGTCCCATTGCTTTTAACTATTTAAACACAATGCACACTGGGTGTGGGGTTGGGGAGAGGAAAAATACTTGAACACAGTGCACACTGGGTGTGTTTGTGCTTTATTTATTTATTTTTTGGGGGGGAGGGAAGGAAGGAAGGAAGGAGGGGAAGGGGGTGAGGAAAATTTATTGCATCAGCTTTGTTTTTCTTCTTGGATTATGAACAAGAAATTTCAATCTTGTTTTCAGAAGATATGAAGAGCAAATTCTCAAGAATATCCGAACAGTTACGGGATTTTGAAGCTTAAAAATTCTTGGCAATAACATAATGCAGATATTTCCTGAAATGTGCTTAAAATGTAGATGATACTAGTAAAAATATAATGCAGATATATCTTGTTTGGGAAAATATTTTGGCCGGAAAATATGAAGCAGAAGTGTAGTTAGTCAGCTAATTTTAGCTTTCTATGTATGGAAGCTTTATATATCATTTGCAAAATTTATTGGATTCACATTTCTAATCCGGTAATTATAATTTCTTGCTTAGTACTCTTTCGTTGATTTTTCTGTGTTCTAAACTATTTAATATGAAGTAACATTTCCGCAACATCGATCTACAAACATGATGCAAATTTGATGTTTATGTTTATTCTTGATTAACATGGAAATGTTTTTGTAATGTAATTTGATGGAAAAAAAAAATTCATTTTGTAGCCATTATTTATGTTTTTTCTATGATATTTCTGCTACAATGTTTCTCGAAAAAATGTGAACTCAAATTGACGGAAGGAATGCATTAGCACATTCTTTTACCTTCACCTTAAAAGTATTGATTTCTAGATTTGAGGCATGAGTTGTCTTTGTTTCTGAACAGGGCAAGCCTCAAAATTCGCAAGACATTTTGATAAAAATAATTCATCATACTAAATATTTCTCCTGCTTCCAAATTCGATTTTTGGTGCATTCATAGTAACTTTTCAATGTTTACTCGTGAATTTATTTGTGAATGTTTATTTTTGACTAGTGAAACTCCACAGTAGGGGTTAATATATATAACCTTTCTACTGCTCTTAGCTTGATTGATAGTTTGAAATTCTGTTCTGCTGCTCTTTCAATTGGTACTGTTTGACAGAGTCGTCACAAGGAAACTGATCATTTCTGGGTTTTTTTGCATGCAATGAATGATACATTTTCATATTTAATTGGTTTTACATTTAGTATTCATCTAATTTCGAACTGTGGGTAAAATGGAATTCTGGAATTGTTATTTAAATACCAAGCAATTTTCATTGAAATAAATATATGCATGTATTTCTGTGTCCAAGTGAGTTTGCCTGCATCAGTCACTTTGTCTGCTTCGTTGTACAAATTTTTTGGTTTTCCCTTTTGTATCTTGTCATGGATTTTTTTGCCTCTCATGATTTATTTTTTGAGATTTAACTTATTTAAACTGAATGATTTTAGTTTACCCTTCTTTTCCCTGCTGCCTTGTACTGTTTTATTATAGCAATAAACTGTATCTGTAACAAAAAACCAACAAATTACAATAATTCCGTGTTTTCTTCTTCAGTGCCAAAAGCATCACGTTGTGGGGTTACCTGATGAAGGAACTGCCAACCCCGAGTCCAATCCACAATTGAATGTTGTCAGCCATATGGAAAATCTTAATACAATGAAAAGTGAGACGCACTTCAATGCTGAATCAGATTTGCAAAATGACTCAAACCTAAAGATGGATGAAGCAAACAATTATGTACCATGCATTTTGGATGATGATATTGAGAAAGGAAAACCGCACAACCCTATATCCAATGATGAATCTGTTGTGAATTTGAAGACTGATGATTCCTTAGTAGTAAGTTCTTCATCCACACGATACTCTGAGTTTATTTCTTTGGAGTCTGAACAAAATACCATTGCAAAATTGGAGTCATTTTCAGTGTCCCACTAGTGAAGAGCATTGTTGATTTGTAAACTTTTTGGTCAACCATTAAAAGCATCTTATTGCATTATCCCCATGTTATGCAATTTAAATTGATAATTAACTGCTGTGCAGAGGGCATTGCAGAGAGAGATTAGCTTAAAGTTAGGAGGAAAATTCATGCAGCTCTTGATGAACCATGGCCCTGATTTACCCAAGTTCGCTTCAAGAGGTAGTTATCGGCTAACACAATCATTTTGACCCTTTTTTTGGTGAACAATTGAATTATTTGGGGATCTTTTTATCCGTTTGAATGATTTTATTGGCATCCACATCTTTTCAATTATTATATAAGCCCGTGATTCAAGAATTGGCATCCTCTTCTTCGTTTATAACTTGTTTAATGTGGAATGCATACCTTTATTAAAGAGAAATGTGATAAACTCAGTACAAGTTCACACCTGAAACTTCTTCCTGACCGACTAATGAGGTTTCATAGACCCCAAGTTTGGAAAATTTGCTATATTACCCAAATGGGAGACAAGTTGTTACTCATTATCCTTGTACATGTTTGTTTTGTAGTGGTTATATGCCGTGGATTCTATAGAATGTGTGAATGATAAGTGCATAGTAGCAGATCCTACAAAATGTGTGAATTTGATCGGCTCAAAAAAATTGAGATTTGCCAAACGCGCTGTTAAGCTTGTTATGATCTTTCTCAGTCATTAAAGGCAAAACTTTTTCATGTCATGGTCAGGCAATAGGGCTGGACATTTATGAGAAAATGCACGTCAATATTATTTATTTATTTTTGAACAATTTTTTTGTTGGAAATGGAAACTTTTAAACATAGCTAATTGTATACACTGCAATCTCAACATTTATTGCATGGATAAAATTCACTTGCTTATGAGCTTTTTTCCTGTATTGTGAAACAGATAAATATCTGATCGATAGAGTCTATGATATGCCTGCTAACAGATCAAGGAAATACAAGCGTTCTGCCTCCTTCAATTCAAGAAGAGTTGTTCTCCTATTCTCAGTCTTGTAAGCATAATCTTTACCAAGCACTTTATTTAATAACCCCATTTTTCAATTTTATTACCAGTCCAAATAATTCCTCCAATATTGAGATGGGTCAAGTGCACATGGCAAAGTAAAATAAATTGAACAAAGAACAATAAAACATCCAGTACAATATCAACTGTTAGAATCATCCTTTATTGTTATAGTAATTGCTAATAATAAAAAAAAATTGGCTATGTACCTGATCGGAGAGGCCAAAAAGGATTCATGTAGCCAACTCCCAAGTTTATTGTGAATAAGGGTCAGTTCGTTAACTATTTATTTATTTATTTATTTGCAGATCTATTATGGGAACGATAATCCTAATATGTCTGACACTGAGAGTGAGGCAGATTGGCGATGGGTCTGGTAATGTTTAGCGTATTTTTGTCATGCCAACTTTTACGAACTTTTGTGAAAGAATCCTGTTAGGTACTATTTGGCTTTTCTCTTCCTTTTGCTTTTGTTTCTCTGGTGTATATATTTCATCAATGTACATAAATTGAGAATCTGGGAAGTGCATACACTAGCTGCTTCATTTGATTTTTGTATACAAATTTCCAGTTTCATTCTTGTGATTTCTGCACATTTGTTGTGGGAAGGTTATTTGAAAAAAATAATTTTTTTTAGCCTAATTGTTAGTCATACTGTGCATCGTCTAAATTGGTTAGATTTTTTTTTTCCCCGGCAACTCCATCCTTAGTTGAGATTTTTACGTGACAACCTAAATAGAGATAGATGGCGGTTTTGGCATTGTCCCTTACTCTGTCTATTTAGGGAATGAGTTGATACAAATAGGTGGGGGGCATTTGAGTACCCTTTATATCTTCTTTCGACATACTATCTTGGAAAGGCTCAACACAAATCACTCGCTTCTTTTGGGGTAAGTTTGTTCCGTAAACTAATCAAGGTTGATTCTACCAAAGAAAAGAGGCCTAAGAAAATTTGTTAATCATATTGAGTCGAAACATTTCCCACTACTTACGTGCAAAAGTAATTCCTGCAGCAGTGGTTAGCAAAGTGAGAAGACTTTAAACCATTAGAACATGAGCATTAGAAGTGCCATTCTGCTCGGTGGCAAAGTTTCAATAGCTAAAAGCGTCGCTAACTTCAGCTAACATGGACTCATATAATCCAGTTTTAGCGAGGAGATCGATCACCCTGCAAGGATGACTAATATCAAAGTGGTATTGTGAAGAAAATGTGACTAGAACCCCGTCGAAGAGTGAAATAGAGTGAGCAGATATGCAAACATAAATCTTTCAAAAAAAAAATTAAGTAGAAGTAAAGGAATCAACCCGTCGTTCATAGAATTCACAAACACAACACACTAATGAAAAACTTGATTTCTAAGCCTATGAACTTAGCAGCTCGAATTGAAATTCAACAGTTCACTTGCGGTTTCAACTTTTTAGAATCTTTCTTGCTAATACTGCTGCAACCTCAACACTTCAAAAGTTGGAAATCTATCCAACACTTGACTTTAGCCAACAATTAGCTTGACGCATTTTAGTGTTCGGTAAATTTCCAACTTTTTTCGTCACCTTCCTTCTCCTAATGTACACTCTCTAGCACGCGCAGCCACCTCCTTGTTGCTCCGTCTGGGATGGATTTGTAGACGGCTTCAAATTAACGTCGACCATATCTTCCTGTTTTGTGGAAGAACGAGTTTCCATTCCTGGCAGAGCAGCAGCTATTTTTCGAAACAAAGGCTGCAATATGGCTTGAATAAGATCCAAAAGAAGATAAATCAAAACTTATAAACTCGTTAAACAAGTTCCAGTCTACAAATCTATTCTAACTAAACAAATTCCGAGAATTTTAGGTGGGTGGAGATTGTAATTCTTTTTGCTTCTAGAGGTATAATGATCCACACCATATTCTAACCTCGTAATATGATACACACTAGCTAACAGTCCGCCAAGTGCTACATTAGAGGCACATTGGGAGCATTGATAATTTTAACCCGTTCCAATTATATTACAATCAAGAAATATCTTCAGAGAAATTCTCTAAGAACTTAATATTTCCAGAAAGGATATTATCAGAGGCAGTATTCTTCAGAACTCAGATACACAATTAAGCAAAGAGGTACATTTACCTTTATATTAAAACCTGCTTTAGCACTCGTTTCTATAAACATGATGCCAGATTCATGAGCCTTCCCGTCTCCTTCCTCAATTGAAACTTGCCTGTTTATGCAGAACAACATAAACTTAGATCAATTCTGGAAAACGAATTAGTGAAGAATTTCTCGACTGAACTAATTCATTTGAATGTAAAGGAAAAGA
This sequence comes from Fraxinus quadrangulata, assembly GCA_903798255.1. Taxonomy (NCBI): domain Eukaryota; kingdom Viridiplantae; phylum Streptophyta; class Magnoliopsida; order Lamiales; family Oleaceae; genus Fraxinus; species Fraxinus quadrangulata. The sequence continues at coordinate 2,779 of CAIGRB010171281.1, read as the reverse complement.
AACTGCCAACTTGTCAATGTGACCTGCAACTAGATCGGAGGAAGCCTAAAGTTGCACCTCAGCCTATTGGAGGAAGACAAGGTAATGTGAATCACAATCAATATTTTTCCTCTCACCTTTTATCGACAAGATCGGTTTTATTCCCTACAAGAACAACAATGACATCACTCCCTCGTTCTGTACGTACTTCTTCAATCCACTTTGAAGTGTTCAAAAATGACTGTCGATCTGTGAAGGCAGTAATTTATCAAAATAATTAGTTCAAGTAAGGTTCACTAAATGACTAAAATAATTCTATATTACAAGAACTATGACTCAAGATTAAAATTAGCTTAATAGAGATAAATCAATAGAAAACTTAAGAATTTTGTTTTTTTTTTTTTTATGAATTATGTAGTAGGGAAAAAAAGGCTAAGTATAACATCATGAGCTTGTGAAAGGCAACTCCCAATGCTATTACTTACTAGAAACATCATAGACGATCACTGCCACAGAAGAATCCCTAATGTAGCTTGGAATAAGACTCCTAAATCTCTCTTGACCAGCAGTATCCCTGTGACCATAGAAGGTTGTTGTTTCAAAGCGTATAAACAAGGATGTATGAAGCAGCGTTCAAACTTCAAGGTAAAATGAAATATTAGGATAATGCTATATATACGTAATGATGTACACAATAGTTTACATAATGGTGACACGGAAGAGAGAGAGAGAGAGAGAAAAAAAAGAAAGAGATGAAAAGAAAAGAAATTTAGTTATATTTCTCTCTCTCTCTTCCATGTGATCATTATGTACAAATAGCATTGTCCTAAACATTAATATGTGACTGTAATTCGTAAGCCAATATCAGTAACATTAGGATAATTTTATAACATCTTGAACCAAAACACGGTAAAGAAAGAAGTGACTTGTGTATTTCAACTACAGCACCAGCTAATGCTATTCTTGCAGTGAGTCATCTGATAAGCTCACGAAACCAGTTTTCATCCTCTCAACTTTCGTGAACATACCTTTCAAAAGGTACTTCTATGTTAAGGAACATATAAGGACTTGAGCTACGCCTCTTAGTAAGGTGGATCTTTTAAAATAGAACTCTAAATCTAAATATGGTATCAGAGCCTATTAAACTCCAACAAGCAATTCGATCCGATTAGGACTCAAAAAACGATCACACAAATTTCAAGATTGGTGAGGACAAATGAGTTACCATCTTGCTGGGGGATATTGAGTAATAAATTTCACATCGGTTAAATATATTTGAATTACTTCTCTTAGTAGGGTTAATCTTTTAAGATTGAACTCCAAATCTTAAAATTCTATCAGGATTAGTTTGCTTGGCCAGGGCAGGCCATCCAGGGGGGCCCTAAATAGAAGAGTCCATTCTATAATCCACAGCCAGAAAGGCAAGAGAAGAACATAATATTATGAAATGCATACGGTCATGCTATCTTTGACAAATCCAGAAAGAAGAATATATTACCAGAGCTGCAATCGAACTGTTCGATCTTCAAGGTACATTGTTTTTGACAAGAAGTCAATGCCAATAGTGGCCTGCATATGAAATTACAAAATTCAGACATATATAGGTTGACAGAATAGAACTGTAATCTTTTAGATCGTCATATCACCAGCCATTTATATATTTTTTCAGTTTAATGTTCAAACTTCTATATTCCTGCATTTTACATAGATGAGTACTTATCTATCAAAATAATTTAACCTGACATTCTTTTATTTTACAATTTCAGAACTCAAGGTAACTATCTTTCTGCCCAAGCCTTACTCCAGTTTCCCTATCGGTTCACAACTAAAAAACAATTCTGATAAACTTTCACCACAAATTTGAAAATTCAACTATTCAATACAACTGTAGAAAAGATTCAAATTCACAACACCCTTCTTCCTCGTTAAACTTCTCTAACAATTAGGAATCAAATTAATCCCGAAAATCACATCATTTCTCCCTATGTACATGCAAATTCAGATCATAAAACATAAATCCAAGAGCGATTCACACAAACCTGATAAGTGGTGTCGAATTTATCATACATGAAACGGGTAATTATGCTCGTTTTTCCGACAGATTGATCGCCGAGAAACACCAATTTGTACTTGGCTAAAGGTGACACCGCCGCCATCTCTGTAATGAGTATATATAATTGTACTTATATAGTTTGAATTGTTACAATCATATACATATACGTATCAATTTATTCAGTTGTTTTTATATTTTCCAGAAATCGAATGAACAGATCAGATCAGATCTGGATGTGAAAAAGGAAGAGAGAAAATTAAGGAAGAAGAATGAGAATTGGGAGGTGGGTTTGTATTGAATTTGTGAATTTATGGAAATTGTGTGTGTTTGAGAAAGAGCCAGTCATGCCATGCACTAATCAAGTAATTTAATCAATTCATTTGGCCTATGAAACCGCCAAGTCAAAGTCAAATTATCCTTTTTCTACTTCAAGCAAATTGCATGGGAGTCCCTCTATTCTTAAGAAATATAAAAATGAAATAAAGTTCCCGTCTCATATAGATTTTTAACAAATGAAGTTGAAAAAAAGTTGGTGGAGAAGAAGTTATAAATAATGTCTCGAGCTTCTTGTTCATAGCATGTCCAATGAATTTTATAGATTGTTAATTAGGTTGTATGGAAGTTGAAGAATTTATATGGCATTGATGTCTAACCAAATAGATACTCAAACTCAAAATTAGAGCATCTCCATTGCATTTCATGGATTGCAATGTAGGTGATGTTATCCCATTAAAATGGGACCGCCAA